>JAWNNV010000260.1:0-34929 GCA_035044485.1 Scaptomyza reducta | reverse complement strand
GTCGAAAAAAAACATTTCGAACTATGAATGCGGTTTAATTGTTGAGATCGAGCAACCACTTAAACGCCTTTCCTTTTGAAAATCGGTTCAGTTTTGACAAAGTTATAGGTTCGGAAAGTTTTGACATAGTTATAGGTTCGGAAAGTTTTGACAAAGTTATAGGTTCGGAAAGTTTTAACATGAATTTCGAGAAAAAAACATTTCCACCTATGAATGCGGTTTAATTATTGAGATCGAGCCACGAATAAAACGCCTTTCCTTTTGAAAATAGGTTCAGTTTTGACAAAGTTATATGTTCAAATTTTGAAATAGTTATAGTTCGGAAAGTTTTGACAAAGTTATAGGTTCAGAAAGTTTTAACATGAATTTCGAAAAAAACAACATTTCGAACTATGAATTCGGATTAATTATTGGAGATCAAGCCACGACTTAAACGCATTTCCTTTTTAAAATCGGTTCAGTTTTGACAAAGTTATATGTTCGGAAAGTTTTGACATAGTTATAGGTTCGGAAAGTTTTGACAAAGTTATAGGTTCGGAAAGTTTTAACATGAATTTCGAAAAAAAAAACATTTCCAACTATGAATGCGGTTTAATTATTGAAATCGAGCCACGAATAAAACGCCTTTCCTTTTGAAAATCGGTTCAGTTTTGACAAAATTATATGTTTGGAAAGTTTTGACATAGTTATAGGTTCGGAAAGTTTTAACATGAATTTCGAAAAAAAAACATTTCAACTATGAATTCGGTTTAATTATTGAGATCGAGCCACGACTAAAACGCATTTCCTTTTGAAAATCTGTTCAGTTTGGACAGTGGTTATAGGTTCGGAAAGTTTTGACAAAGTTATATGTTTGGAAAGTTTTAACATGAATTTCGAAAAAAAAAAAAAATTTTCCAACTATGAATTCGGAGTAATTATTGAGATCAAGCCCTGACTAAAACGCATTTCCTTTTGAAAATCGGTTCAGTTTTAACAAAGTTATAGGTTCGGAAAGTTTTGACGAAAGTTTCATAGGTTCGGAAAGTTTTAACATGAATTTGGAAAAAAAAAAACATTTCCAACTATGAATTCAGTTTAATAATTGAAATCAAGCCAGACTAAAACGCCTTTCCTTTTGAAAATCGGTTCAGTTTTGACAAAGTTATAGGTTCGGAAAGTTTTGAACATAGTTATAGGTTCAGAAAGTTTTAACATGAATTTGGAAAAAAAAAACATTTCCACCTATAAATTCGGTGTAATTATTGAGATCGAGCCACGACTAAAACGCCTTTCCTTTTTAAAATCGGTTCAGTTTTGACAAAGTTATATGTTCAAATTTGACAATTATACGTTCGGAAAGTTTTGACATAGTTACAGGTTCGGAAAGTTTGAACATGAATTTCGAAAAAAAAAAATTTCCACCTATGAATTCGGTTTAATTATTGAGATCGAGCCACGAATAAAACGCCTTTCCTTTTGAAAATCGGTTCAGTTTTGACAAAGTTATATGTTTGGAAAGTTTTGACATAGTTATATGTTCGGAAAGTTTTAACATGAATTTCGAAAAAAAAAACATTTCGAACTATGAATGCGGTTTAATTATTGAGATCGAGAAACCACTTAAACGCCTTTCCTTTTGAAAATCGGTTCAGTTTTGACAAAGTAATAGGTTCGGAAAGTTTTGACATAGTTATAGGTTCGGAAAGTTTTGACAAAGTTATAGGTTCGGAAAGTTTTAACATGAATGTCGAAAAAAAACATTTCCAACTATGAATGCGGTTTAATTATTGAGATCGAGCAACCACTTAAACGCCTTTCCTTTTGAAAATAGGTTCAGTTTTGACAAAGTTATAGGTTCGGAAAGTTTTGACATAGTTATAGGTTCGGAAAGTTTTGACAAAGTTATAGGTTCGGAAAGTTTTAACATGAATTTCGAAAAAAAAACATTTCCAACTATGAATGCGGTTTAATTATTGAGATCGAGCCACGAATAAAACGCATTTCCTTTTAAAATCGGTTCAGTTTTGACAAAGTTATAGGTTCGGAAAGTTTTGACATATCTATAGGTTCGGAAAGTTTTGACAAAGTTATAGGTTCGGAAAATTTTGACATAGTTATACGTTCGGAAAGTTTTGACAAAGTTATAGGTTCGGAAAGTTTGAACATGAATTTCGAAAAAAAAACATTTCCACCTATGAATTCGGTTTAATTATTGAGATCGAGCCACGAATAAAACGCCTTTCCTTTTGAAAATCGGTTCAGTTTTGACAAAGTTATATGTTTGGAAAGTTTTGACATAGTTATAGGTTCGGAAAGTTTTGACAAAGTTATAGGTTCGGAAAGTTTTAACATGAATGTCGAAAAAAAAAACATTTCCAACTATGAATGCGGCTTAATTATTGAGATCCTTTTGAAAATCGGTTCAGTTTTGACAAAGTTATAGGTTTGGAAAGTTTTGACAGAGTTAGAGGTTCGGAAGATTTTAACATGAATTTCGAAAAAAAAAACATTTGCAACTATAAATTCGGTGTAATTATTGAGATCAAGCCACGACTAAAACGCATTTCCTTTTGAAAATCGGTTCAGCTTTGACAAAGTAATAGGTTCAGAAAGTTTTGACAAAGTTATAGTTTCGGAAAGTTTTAACATGAATGTCGAAAAAAAACATTTCCAACTATGAATGCGGTTTAATTATTGAGATCGAGCCACGAATAAAACGCATTTCCTTTTGAAAATCGGTTCAGTTTTGACAAAGTAATATGTTCGGAAAGTTTTGACATAGTTATAGGTTCGGAAAGTTTTGACAAAGTTATAGGTTCGGAAAGTTTTAACATGAATTTCGAAAAAAAAAACATTTCCAACTATGAATACGGTTTAGTTATTGAGATCGAGCTCGACTAAACGCCTTTCCTTTTGAAAATCGGTTCAGTTTTGACAAAGTTATAGGTTCGGAAAGTTTTGACATACTATAGGTTGGAAAGTTTTGACAAATTTATAGGTTCGGAAAGTTTTAACATGAATTTCGAAAAAAAAAACATTTCCAACTATGAATTCAGTGTAATAATTGTAATCAAGCCACGACTAAAACGCATTTCCTTTGAAAATCGGTTCAGTTTTGACAAAGTTATAGGTTCGGAAAATTTTGACATAGTTATACGTTCGGAAAGTTTTGACAAAGTTATAGGTTCGGAAAGTTTGAACATGAATTTCGAAAAAAAAACATTTCCACCTATGAATTCGGTTTAATTATTGAGATCAAGCCACGAATAAAACGCATTTTCTTTTGAAAATCGGTTCAGTTTTGACAAAGTTATATGTTTGGAAAGTTTTGACATAGTTATAGGTTCGGAAAGTTTGAACATGAATTTCGAAAAAAAACATTTCCACCTATGAATTCGGTTTAATTATTGAGATCGAGCCACGAATAAAACGCCTTTCCTTTTGAAAATCGGTTCAGTTTTGACAAAGTTATAGGTTCGGAAAGTTTTGACATAGTTATAGGTTCGGAAAGTTTTGACAAAGTTATAGGTTCGGAAAGTTTTAACATGAATGTCGAAAAAAAAAACATTTCCAACTATGAATGCGGTTTAATTATTGAGATCGAGCAACCACTTAAACGCCTTTCCTTTTGAAAATCGGTTCAGTTTTGACAAAGTAATAGGTTCGGAAAGTTTTGACATAGTTATAGGTTCGGAAAGTTTTGACAAAGTTATAGGTTCGGAAAGTTTTAACATGAATGTCGAAAAAAAAAACATTTCCAACTATGAATGCGGTTTAATTATTGAGATCGAGCAACCACTTAAACGCCTTTCCTTTTGAAAATCGGTTCAGTTTTGACAAAGTAATAGGTTCGGAAAGTTTTGAAATAGTTATAGGTTCGGAAAGTTTTGACAAAGTTATAGGTTCGGAAAGTTTTAACATGAACTACGTAAAAAAAAAAACATTTCGAACTATGAATGCGGTTTAATTATTGAGATCGAGCAACGTATTAAAACGCCTTTCCTTTTAAAATCGGTTCAATTTTGACAAAGTTATAGGTTCGGAAAGTTTTGACAAAGTTATAGGTTTGGAAAATTTTAACATAAATTACGAAAAAAAAAACATTTCCAACTATAGAATTGAAAATATAGTTCGGAAAGTTTCGAGAAAGTTATCAGTTCGAAAAATTTTAATCATTGAATTACCAAAAAAAAAAAAAAACACATTTCAACTTTCTGAATGCGGTTTAATTGTTGAAATCCTTTTGAAAATACGTTCGAAGTTTTGACAAAAGTTATAGGTTCGGAAATTTTTGAGAAAGTTATCGGTTTGGAGAGTTTTAACATGAATTTCGAAAAAAAAAAAACATTTGCAACTATAAATTCGGTGTAATTATTGAGATCGAGCCACGACTAAAACGCATTTCCTTTTGAAAATCGGTTCAGTTTTGACAAAGTTATAGGTTCGGAAATTTTTGACAAAGTTTAGGTTCGGAAAGTTTTAACATGAATTTCGAAAAAAAAAAACATTTGCAACTATGAATTCGGTTTAATTATTGAGATCGAGCCACGACTAAAACGCCTTTCCTTTTTAAAATCGGTTCAGTTTTGACAAAGTTATAGGTTCGGAAAATTTTGACAGAGTCATACGTTCGGAAAGTTTTGACAAAGTTATAGGTTCGGAAAGTTTTAGCATGAATTTCGAAAAAAAAAAAAACATTTCCAACTATGAATGCGGTTTAATTATTTAGATCGAGCCACGAATAAAACACCTTTCCTTTTTGAAAAATCGGTTCAGTTTTGACAAAGTTATATGTTTGGAAAGTTTTGACATAGTTATAGGTTGGAAAGTTTTAACATAATTTCGAAAAAAAAACATTTCCAACTATGAATTCGGAGTAATTATTGAGATTGAGCCACGACTAAAACGCCTTTCCTTTTGAAAATCGGTTCAGTTTTGACAAAGTTATAGGTTCGGTTTTGACATAGTTATAGGTTCGGAAAGTTTTGAAAGTTATAGGTTCGGAAAGTTTTAACATGAATTTCGAAAAAAAACATTTCCAACTATGAATGCGGTTTAATTATTGAGATCGAGCCACGACTAAAACGCATTTCCTTTTGAAAATCGGTTCAGTTTTGACAAAGTCATAGGTTTGGAAAGTTTCGACATAGTTATAGGTTCGGAAAGTTTTGACAAAGTTATAGGTTCGGAAAGTTTTAGACATGAATTTCGAAAAAAAAAACATTTCCAACTATGAATTCGGTTTAATTATTGAGATCGAGCCACGACTAAAACGCCTTTCCTTTTGAAAATCGGTTCAGTTTTGACAAAGTTATAGGTTCGGAAAGTTTTGACATAGTTATAGGTTCGGAAAGTTTTGACAAAGTTATAGGTTCGGAAAGTTTTAACATAAATTTCGAAAAAAAAACATTTGCAACTATGAATGCGGTTTAATTATTGAAATCGAGCCACGACTAAAACGCATTTCCTTTTGAAAATCGGTTCAGTTTTGACAAAGTTATAGGTTCGGAAAATTTTGACATAGTTATAGGTTCGGAAAGTTTTGACAAAGTTATAGGTTCGGAAAGTTTGAACATGAATTTCGAAAAAAAAAACATTTCCAACTATGAATTCGGTTTAATTATTGAGATCCAGCCACGACTAAAACGCCTTTCCTTTTGAAAATCGGTTCAGTTTTGACAAAGTTATAGGTTCGGAAAGTTTTGACATAGTTATAGGTTCGGAAAGTTTGAACATGAATTTCGAAAAAAAACATTTCCAACTATGAATTCGGTTTAATTATTGAGATCGAGCCACGACTAAAACGCCTTTCCTTTTGAAAATCGGTTCAGTTTTGACAAAGTTATAGGTTCTGAAAGTTTTGACATAGTTATAGGTTCGGAAAGTTTTGACAAAGTTATAGGTTCGGAAAGTTTTAACATGAATATTTCGAAAAAAAACATTTCCAACTATGAATGCGGTTTAATTATTGAGATCGAGCAACGACTAAAACGCCTTTCCTTTTGAAAATCGGTTCAGTTTTGACAAAGTAATAGGTTCGGAAAGTTTTGAAAAAGTTATAGGTTCGGAAAGTTTTGACAAAGTTATAGGTTCGGAAAGTTTTAACATGAATTCGAAAAAAAAAAAAAACATTTCGAACTATGAATGCGGTTTAATTATTGAGATCGAGCCACGACTAAAACGCCTTTCCTTTTAAAATCGGTTCAGTTTTGACAAAGTTATAGGTTCGGAAAGTTTTGACATAGTTATAGGTTCGGAAAATTTTAACATAAATTACGAAAAAAAAACATTTCCAACTATGAATAGAAGTTATACGTTCGAAATTTTGAGAAAGTTATCGGTTTGGAAAGTTTTAAGAATGAGTTTCAAAAAAAAAAAAACATTTGCAACTATAAATTCGGTGTAATTATTGAGATCGAGCCACGACTAAAACAAATGCGGTTTAATTATTGAGAATCGGAGCAACCACTTAAACGCCTTTCCTTTTGAAAATCGGTTCAGTTTTGACAAAGTTATAGGTTCGGAAAATTTTGACATAGTTATACGTTCGGAAAGTTTTGACAAAGTTATAGGTTCGGAAAGTTTTAGCATGAATTTCGAAAAAAAAAACATTTCCAACTATGAATGCGGTTTAATTATTGAGATCGAGCCACGAATAATACGCCTTTCCTTTTGAAAATCGGTTCAGTTTTGACAAAGTTATAGGTTTGGAAAGTTTTGACATAGTTATAGGTTCGGAAAGTTTTAACATGAATTTCGAAAAAAAAAACATTTGCAACTATAAATTCGGTTTAATTATTGAGATCGAGCCACGACTAAAACGCCTTTCCTTTTGAAAATCGGTTCAGTTTTGACAAAGTTATAGGTTCGGAAAATTTTGACAAATTTATAGTTTCGGAAAGTTTTAACATGAATTTCGAAAAAAAAACATTTCCAAATATGAATGTGGTTTAATTATTGAGATCGAGCCACGACTAAAACGCATTTCCTTTTGAAAATCGGTTCAGTTTTGACAAAGTTATATGTTCGGAAAGTTTTGACATAGTTATAGGTTCGGAAAGTTTTGACAAAGTTATAGGTTTGGAAAGTTTTAACATGAATTTCGAAAAAAAAACATTTCCAACTATGAATACGGTTTAGTTATTGAGATCGAGCCACGACTAAAACGCCTTTCCTTTTGAAAATCGGTTCAGTTTTGACAAAGTTATAGGTTCGGAAAGTTTTGACATATCTATAGGTTCGGAAAATTTTGACAAATTTATAGGTTCGGAAAGTTTTAACATGAATTTCGAAAAAAAAAAACATTTCCAACTATGAATTCAGTGTAATTATTGTAATCAAGCCACGACTAAAACGCATTTCCTTTGAAAATCGGTTCAGTTTTGACAAAGTTATAGGTTCGGAAAATTTTGACATAGTTATACGTTCGGAAAGTTTTGACAAAGTTATAGGTTCGGAAAGTTTTAACATGAATTTCGAAAAAAAAACATTTCCAACTATGAATGCGGTTTAATTATTGAGATCGAGCCACGACTAAAACGCCTTTCCTTTTGAAAATCGGTTCAGTTTTGACAAAGTTATATGTTTGAAGAGTTTTGACATAGTTATAGGTTCGGAAAGTTTTAACATGAATTTCGAAAAAAAAAAAAATTCAACTATGAATTCGGTTTAATAATTGAGATCGAGCCACGACTAAAACGCCTTTCCTTTTTAATATTGGTTCTGTTTTGACATATCTATAGGTTCGGAAAGTTTTGACAAATTTATAGGTTTGGAAAGTTTTAACATGAATTACGAAAAAAAAAAAAAAAATATTTCGAACTATGAATGCGGTTTAATTGTTGAGATCCTTTTGAAAATACGTTCAGTTTTGACAAAGTTATAGGTTCGGAAATTTTTGAGAAAGTTATAGGTTTGGAAAGTTTTAACATGAATTTCGAAAACAAAAAAACATTTGCAACTATTAATTCGGTGTAATTATTGAAGAATCGAGCCACGACTTAAAGGCATTTCCTTTTGAAAATCGGTTCAGTTTTGACAAAGTTATACGTTCGGAAATTTTTGACAAAAATATCGGTTTGGGACAGTTTTAACAATGGCGCAATTTTGAAAAAAAAAAACATTTGCAACTATAAATTCGGTGTAATTATTGAGATCGAGCCACGACTAAAACGCCTTTCCTTTTTAAAATCGGTTCTGTTTTGACAAAGTTATAGGTTCGGAAAATTTTGACATAGTTATACGTTCGGAAAGTTTTGACAAAGTTATAGGTTCGGAAAGTTTTAGCATGAATTTCGAAAAAAAACATTTCCAACTATGAATGTCGGTTTAATTATTGAGATCGAGCCACGAATAAAACGCCTTTCCTTTTGAAAATCGGTTCAGTTTTGACAAAATTATATGTTTGGAAAGTTTTGACATAGTTATAGGTTCGGAAAGTTTTAACATGAATTTCGAAAAAAAAAACATTTCGAACTATGAATTCGGAGTAATTATTGAGATTAAGCCACGACTAAAACGCATTTCCTTTTGAAAATCGGTTCAGTTTTACCAAAGAATAGGTTCGGAAAGTTTTGACATAGTTATAGGTTCGGAAAGTTTTGACAAAGTTATAGGTTCGGAAAGTTTTAACATGAATGTCGAAAAAAAACATTTCAACTATGAATGCGGTTTAATTATTGAGATCGAGCCACGAATAAAACGCATTTCCTTTTGAAAATCGGTTCAGTTTTGACAAAGTTATAGGTTCGGAAAGTTTTGACATAGTTATAGGTTCGGAAAGTTTTGACAAAGTTATAGGTTCGGAAAGTTTTAACATGAATGTCGAAAAAAAAACATTTCCAACTATGAATGCGGTTTAATTATTGAGATCGAGCCACGAATAAAACGCATTTCCTTTTGAAAATCGGTTCCAGTTTTGACAAAGTTATAGGTTTGGAAAGTTTTGACATATCTATAGGTTCGGAAAGTTTTGACAAAGTTATAGGTTCGGAAAATTTTGACATAGTTATACGTTCGGAAAGTTTTGACAAAGTTATAGGTTCGGAAAGTTTGAACATGAATTTCGAAAAAAAAAACATTTCCACCTATGAATTCGGTTTAATTATTGAGATCGAGCCAACGAATAAAACGCCTTTCCTTTTGAAAATCGGTTCAGTTTTCGACAAAGTTATATGTTTGGTAAAGTTTTGACATAGTTATAGGTTCGGAAAGTTTTGACAAAGTTATAGGTTCGGAAAGTTTTAACATGAATGTCGAAAAAAAAACATTTCCAACTATGAATTCGTGTGTGTGTTCGGCTTAATTAATCGCGAGATCCTTTTCGAAAATCGGTTCAGTTTTGACAAAGTTATAGGTTCGGAAAGTTTTGACAAAGTTATAGGTTCAGAAAATTTTAACATAAAATTCGAAAAAAAAAATGCGGTTTAATTATTGAGATCTAGTAAACGGTACTTAAACGCACTTTCCTTTTTAAAATCGGTTCAGTTTTGACAAAGTTATAGGTTCGGAAAAGTTTTGAACATATCTCATAGGTTCGCGAAAGTTTTAACAGATCAGTTTCTAGACGTTCGGGTTAAACTTTTATTAATTTCGAAAAAAAACATTTCCAACTATGATTTATGCGGTTTCAATTATTGAGATCTGAGTACCATTAAATCGCCTTTCCTTTTGAAAACCGGTTCAGTTTTGACAAAGTTATATGTTCGGAAAGTTTTGACATAGTTATAGGTTCGGAAAAGTTTTGCACAAAGTTATAGGTTCGGAAAGTTTTAACATGAATTTCGAAAAAAAAACATTTCCAACTATGAATACGGTTTAGTTATTGAGATCGAGCTTGACTTAAAACGCGTTTCCTTTTGGAAAATCGGTTCAATTTTGACAAAGTTATAGGTTCGGAAAGTTTTTTTCAGATATAATCTAAATAAGTTCGGAAAGTTTTGAGAAATTTATAGGTTCGGAAAGTTTTAAACATGAATTTCGAAAAAAAAAACATTTCCAACTATGAATTCAGTGTAATAATTGTAATCAAGCCACGACTAAAACGCATTTCCTTTGAAAATCGGTTCAGTTTTGACAAAGTTATAGGTTCGGAAAATTTTGACATAGTTATACGTTCGGAAAGTTTTGACAAAGTTATAGGTTCGGAAAGTTTGATACATGAATTTCGAAAAAAAAACATTTCCAACTATGAATTCGGTTTAATTATTGAGATCGAGCCACGAATAAAACGCCTTTCCTTTTGAAAATCGGTTCAGTTTTGACAAAGTTATATGTTTGGAAAGTTTTGAACAGAGTTTGACAAGTTCGGAAAGTTTTAACATGAATTTCGAAAAAAAACATTTCCAACTATGAATTCGGTGTAATTATTGAGATCAAGCCACGAATAAAACGCATTTCCTTTTGAAAATCGGTTCAGTTTTGACAAAGTTATAGGTTCGGAAAGTTTTGACATAGTTATAGGTTCGGAAAGTTTTGACAAAGTTATAGGTTCGGAAAGTTTTAACATGAATGTCGAAAAAAAAACATTTCCAACTATGAATGCGGTTTAATTATTGAGATCGAGCAACGACTTAAACGCCTTTCCTTTTGAAAATCGGTTCAGTTTTGACAAAGTAATAGGTTCGGAAAGTTTTGACATAGTTATAGGTTCGGAAAGTTTTGACAAAGTTATAGGTTCGGAAAGTTTTAACATGAATGTCGAAAAAAAAAACATTTCCAACTATGAATGCGGTTTAATTATTGAGATCGAGCAACGACTTAAACGCATTTCCTTTTGAAAATCGGTTCAGTTTTGACAAAGTATAGGTTCGGAAAGTTTTGAAATAGTTATAGGTTCGGAAAGTTTTGACAAATTATAGGTTTGGAAAGTTTTAACATGAACTACGAAAAAAAAAAAACATTTCGAACTATGAATGCGGTTTAATTATTGAGATCTAGCAACGACTTAAACGCCTTTCCTTTTAAAATCGGTTCAATTTTGACAAAGTTATAGGTTCGGAAAGTTTTGACAAAGTTATAGGTTCGGAAAGTTTTAACATAAATTACTAAAAAAAAAAACATTTCCAACTATGAATAGGAGTTATACGTTCGAAAGTTTTAGAAAGTTATAGGTTCGGACAGTTTTAACATGAATTCGAAAAAAAAACATTTCCAACTATGAATGCGGTTTAATTGTTGAGATCCTTTTGAAAATACGTTCAGTTTTGACAAAGTTATAGGTTCGGAAATTTTTGAGATAGTTATCGGTTTGGAAGTTTGTGAACTCGGCGCGCATGAATTTCGAAAACAAAAAAACATTTGCAACTTATAAATTCGGTGTAATTATTGAGATCGAGCCACGACTAAAAGGCATTTCCTTTTGAAAATCGGTTCAGTTTTGACAAAGTTATAGGTTCGGAAATTTTTGAGTAAAATATCGGTTTGGACAGTTTTAACATGAATTTCGAAAAAAAAAACATTTGCAACTATAAATTCGGTGTAATTATTGAGATCGAGCCACGACTAAAACGCCTTTCCTTTTTAAAATCGGTTCTGTTTTGACAAAGTTATAGGTTCGGAAAATTTTGACATAGTTATACGTTCGGAAAGTTTTGACAAAGTTATAGGTTCGGAAAGTTTTAGCATGAATTTCGAAAAAAAAACATTTCCAACTATGAATGCGGTTTAATTATTGAGATCGAGCCACGAATAAAACGCCTTTCCTTTTGAAAATCGGTTCAGTTTTGACAAAATTATATGTTTGGAAAGTTTTGACATAGTTATAGGTTCGGAAAGTTTTAACATGAATTTCGAAAAAAAAAACATTTCGAACTATGAATTCGGAGTAATTATTGAGATTAAGCCACGACTAAAACGCATTTCCTTTTGAAAATCGGTTCAGTTTTGACAAAGTAATAGGTTCGGAAAGTTTTGACATAGTTATAGGTTCGGAAAGTTTTGACAAAGTTATAGGTTCGGAAAGTTTTAACATGAATGTCGAAAAAAAACATTTCCAACTATGAATGCGGTTTAATTATTGAGATCGAGCCACGAATAAAACGCATTTCCTTTTGAAAATCGGTTCAGTTTTGACAAAGTAATAGGTTCGGAAAGTTTCGACATAGTTATAGGTTCGGAAAGTTTTGACAAAGTTATAGGTTCGGAAAGTTTTAACATGAATTTCGAAAAAAAAACATTTCCAACTATGAATACGGTTTAATTATTGAGATCGAGCTCGACTAAATCGCCTTTCCTTTTGAAAATCGGTTCAGTTTTGACAAAGTTATAGGTTCGGAAAGTTTTGACATATCTATAGGTTCGGAAAGTTTTGACAAATTTATAGGTTCGGAAAGTTTTAACATGAATTTCGAAAAAAAAAACATTTCCAACTATGAATTTCAGTGTAATAATTGTAATCAAGCCACGACTAAAACGCATTTCCTTTGAACATCGGTTCAGTTTTGACAAAGTTATAGGTTCGGAAAATTTTGACATAGTTATACGTTCGGAAAGTTTTGACAAAGTTATAGGTTCGGAAAGTTTGAACATGAATTTCGAAAAAAAAACATTTCCACCTATGAATTCGGTTTAATTATTGAGATCGAGCCACGAATAAAACGCCTTTCCTTTTGAAAATCGGTTCAGTTTTGACAAAGTTATATGTTTGGAAAGTTTTGACATAGTTATAGGTTCGGAAAGTTTGAACATGAAATTCGAAAAAAAAACATTTCCAACTATGAATTTGGTTTAATTATTGAGATCGAGCCACGAATAAAACGCCTTTCCTTTTGAAAATCGGTTCAGTTTTGACAAAGTTATAGGTTCGGAAAGTTTTGACATAGTTATAGGTTCGGAAAGTTTTGACAAAGTTATAGGTTCGGAAAGTTTTAACATGAATGTCGAAAAAAAAAACATTTCCAACTATGAATGCGGTTTAATTATTGAGATCGAGCAACCACTTAAACGCCTTTCCTTTTGAAAATCGATTCAGTTTTGACAAAGTAATAGGTTCGGAAAGTTTTGAAATAGTTATAGGTTCGGAAAGTTTTGACAAAGTTATAGGTTCGGAAAGTTTTAACATGAACTACGAAAAAAAAAAAAAAAAACATTTCGAACTATGAATGCGGTTTAATTATTGAGATCGAGCAACGACTTAAACGCCTTTCCTTTTAAAATCGGTTCAGTTTTGACAAAGTTATAGGTTCGGAAAGTTTTGACAAAGTTACAGGTTCGGAAAGTTTTAACATAAATTACGAAAAAAAAAACATTTCCAACTATGAATAGAAGTTATACGTTCGGAAAGTTTTGAGAAAGTTATCGGTTCGGACAGTTTTAACATGAATTACAAAAAAAAAAACATTTGCAACTATAAATTCGGTGTAATTATTGAGATCGAGCCACGACTAAAACAAATGCGGTTTAATTATTGAGATCGAGCAACCACTTAAACGCCTTTCCTTTTGAAAATCGGTTCTGTTTTGACAAAGTTATAGGTTCGGAAAATTTTGACATAGTTATACGTTCGGAAAGTTTTGACAAAGTTATAGGTTCGGAAAGTTTTAGCATGAATTTCGAAAAAAAAACATTTCCAACTATGAATGCGGTTTAATTATTGAGATCGAGCCACGAATAATACGCCTTTCCTTTTGAAAATCGGTTCAGTTTTGACAAAGTTATATGTTTGGAAAGTTTTGACATAGTTATAGGTTCGGAAAGTTTTAACATGAATTTCGAAAAAAAAAACATTTGCAACTATAAATTCGGTGTAATAATTGAGATCAAGCCACGACTAAAACGCATTTCCTTTTGAAAATCGGTTCAGTTTTGACAAAGTAATAGGTTCGGAAAGTTTCGACAAAGTTATAGTTTCGGAAAGTTTTAACATGAATGTCGAAAAAAAACATTTCCAAATATGAATGTGGTTTAATTATTGAGATCGAGCCACGAATAAAACGCATTTCCTTTTGAAAATCGGTTCAGTTTTGACAAAGTAATATGTTCGGAAAGTTTTGACATAGTTATAGGTTCGGAAAGTTTTGACAAAGTTATAGGTTCGGAAAGTTTTAACATGAATTTCGAAAAAAAAAACATTTCCAACTATGAATACGGTTTAGTTATTGAGATCGAGCTCTACTAAAACGCCTTTCCTTTTGAAAATCGGTTCAGTTTTGACAAAGTTATAGGTTCGGAAAGTTTTGACATATCTATAGGTTCGGAAAGTTTTGACAAATTTATAGGTTCGGAAAGTTTTAACATGAATTTCGAAAAAAAAAACATTTCCAACTATGAATTCAGTGTAATAATTGTAATCAAGCCACGACTAAAACGCATTTCCTTTGAAAATCGGTTCAGTTTTGACAAAGTTATAGGTTCGGAAAATTTTGACATAGTTATACGTTCGGAAAGTTTTGACAAAGTTATAGGTTCGGAAAGTTTTAACATGAATGTCGAAAAAAAAAACATTTCCAACTATGAATGCGGTTTAATTATTGAGATCGAGCCACGACTAAAACGCCTTTCCTTTTGAAAATCGGTTCAGTTTTGACAAAGTTATATGTTTGAAGAGTTTTGACATAGTTATAGGTTCGGAAAGTTTTAACATGAATTTCGAAAAAAAAAATTCAACTATGAATTCGGTTTAATAATTGAGATCGAGCCACGACTAAAACGCCTTTCCTTTTTAATATTGGTTCTGTTTTGACATATCTATAGGTTCGGAAAGTTTTGACAAATTTATAGGTTTGGAAAGTTTTAACATGAATTACGAAAAAAAAAAAAAAAAATATTTCGAACTATGAATGCGGTTTAATTGTTGAGATCCTTTTGAAAATACGTTCAGTTTTGACAAAGTTATAGGTTCGGAAATTTTTGAGAAAGTTATCGGTTTGGACAGTTTTAACATGAATTTCGAAAACAAAAAAACATTTGCAACTATTAATTCGGTGTAATTATTGAGATCGAGCCACGACTAAAAGGCATTTCCTTTTGAAAATCGGTTCAGTTTTGACAAAGTTATACGTTCGGAAATTTTTGAGTAAAATATCGGTTTGGACAGTTTTAACATGAATTTCGAAAAAAAAAAACATTTGCAACTATAAATTCGGTGTAATTATTGAGATCGAGCCACGACTAAAACGCCTTTCCTTTTTAAAATCGGTTCTGTTTTGACAAAGTTATAGGTTCGGAAAATTTTGACATAGTTATACGTTCGGAAAGTTTTGACAAAGTTATAGGTTCGGAAAGTTTTAGCATGAATTTCGAAAAAAAAACATTTCCAACTATGAATGCGGTTTAATTATTGAGATCGAGCCACGAATAAAACGCCTTTCCTTTTGAAAATCGGTTCAGTTTTGACAAAATTATATGTTTGGAAAGTTTTGACATAGTTATAGGTTCGGAAAGTTTTAACATGAATTTCGAAAAAAAAAAACATTTCGAACTATGAATTCGGAGTAATTATTGAGATTAAGCCACGACTAAAACGCATTTCCTTTTGAAAATCGGTTCAGTTTTACAAAGTAATAGGTTCGGAAAGTTTTGACATAGTTATAGGTTCGGAAAGTTTTGACAAAGTTATAGGTTCGGAAAAGTTTTAACATGAATGTCGAAAAAAACATTTCCAACTATGAATGCGGTTTAATTATTGAGATCGAGCCACGAATAAAACGCATTTCCTTTTGAAAATCGGTTCAGTTTTGACAAAGTTATAGGTTCGGAAAGTTTTGACATAGTTATAGGTTCGGAAAGTTTTGACAAAGTTATAGGTTCGGAAAGTTTTAACATGAATGTCGAAAAAAAACATTTCCAACTATGAATGCGGTTTAATTATTGAGATCGAGCCACGAATAAAACGCATTTCCTTTTGAAAATCGGTTCAGTTTTGACAAAGTTATAGGTTCGGAAAGTTTTGACATATCTATAGGTTCGGAAAGTTTTGACAAAGTTATAGGTTCGGAAAATTTTGACATAGTTATACGTTCGGAAAGTTTTGACAAAGTTATAGGTTCGGAAAGTTTGAACATGAATTTCGAAAAAAAAACATTTCCACCTATGAATTCGGTTTAATTATTGAGATCGAGCCACGAATAAAACGCCTTTCCTTTTGAAAATCGGTTCAGTTTTGACAAAGTTATATGTTTGGAAAGTTTTGACATAGTTATAGGTTCGGAAAGTTTTGACAAAGTTATAGGTTCGGAAAGTTTTAACATGAATGTCGAAAAAAAAAACATTTCCAACTATGAATGCGGCTTAATTATTGAGATCCTTTTGAAAATAGGTTCAGTTTTGACAAAGTTATAGGTTCGGAAAGTTTTGACAAAGTTATAGGTTCAGAAAGTTTTAACATAAATTTGAAAAAAAAAATGCGGTTTAATTATTGAGATCGAGCAACGACTTAAACGCCTTTCCTTTTTAAAATCGGTTCAGTTTTGACAAAGTTATAGGTTCGGAAAGTTTTGACATATCTATAGGTTCGGAAAGTTTTGACAAATTTATAGGTTCGGAAAGTTTTAACATGAATTTCGAAAAAAAAACATTTCCAACTATGAATGCGGTTTAATTATTGAGATCGAGCCACGAATAAAACGCCTTTCCTTTTGAAAACCGGTTCAGTTTTGACAAAGTTATATGTTTGGAAAGTTTTGACAAAGTTATAGGTTCAGAAAGTTTTAGCATGAATTTCGAAAAAAAAACATTTCGAACTATGAATGCGGTTTAATTATTTAGATCGAGCAACGACTTAAACGCCTTTCCTTTTTAAAATCGGTTCAGTTTTGACAAACTTATAGGTTCGGAAAGTTTTGACAAAGTTACAGGTTCGGAAAGTTTTAACATAAATTTCGAAAAAAAAAAACATTTCCAACTATGAATAGAAGTTATACGTTCGGAAAGTTTTGAGAAAGTTATTGGTTCGGACAGTTTTAACATGAATTTCGAAAAAAAAAAACATTTGCAACTATAAATTCGGTGTAATTATTGAGATCGAGCCACGACTAAAACGCCTTTCCTTTTTAAAATCGGTTCTGTTTTGACAAAGTTATAGGTTCGGAAAATTTTGACATAGTTATACGTTCGGAAAGTTTTGACAAAGTTATAGGTTCGGAAAGTTTTAGCATGAATTTCAAAAAAAACATTTCCAACTATGAATGCGGTTTAATTATTGAGATCGAGCCACGAATAAAACGCCTTTCCTTTTGAAAATCGGTTCAGTTTTGACAAAGTTATATGTTTGAAGAGTTTTGACATAGTTATAGGTTCGGAAAGTTTTAACATGAATTTCGAAAAAAAAACACATTTTGAACTTTGAATGCGGTGTAATTATTGAGATCGAGCAACGACTTAAACGCCTTTCCTTTTGAAAATCGGTTCAGTTTTGACAAAGTAATAGGTTCGGAAAGTTTTGACATAGTTATAGGTTCGGAAAGTTTTGACAAAGTTATAGGTTCGGAAAGTTTTAACATGAATGTCGAAAAAAAAAACATTTCCAACTATGAATGCGGTTTAATTATTGAGATCGAGCCACGACTAAAACGCCTTTCCTTTTGAAAATCGGTTCAGTTTTGACAAAGTTATATGTTTGAAGAGTTTTGACATAGTTATAGGTTCGGAAAGTTTTAACATTAATTTCGAAAAAAAAAATTCAACTATGAATTCGGTTTATTAATTGAGATCGAGCCACGACTAAAACGCCTTTCCTTTTTAAAATCGGTTCAGTTTGGACAAAGTTATAGGTTCGGAAAGTTTTGACAAAGTTATATGTTTCGAAAGTTTTGACATAGTTATAGGTTCGGAAAGTATTAACATGAATTTCGAAAAAAAAAACATTTCCAACTATGAATACGGTTTAATTATTGAGATCGAGCTCGACTAAAACGCCTTTCCTTTTGAAAATCGGTTTAGTTTTGACAAAGTTATAGGTTCGGAAAGTTTTGACATATCTATAGGTTCGGAAAGTTTTGACAAATTTATAGGTTCGGAAAGTTTTAACATGAATTTCGAAAAAAAAAAACATTTCCAACTATGAATTCAGTGTAATAATTGTAATCAAGCCACGACTAAAACGCATTTCCTTTGAAAATCGGTTCAGTTTTGACAAAGTTATAGGTTCGGAAAATTTTGACATAGTTATACGTTCGGAAAGTTTTGACAAAGTTATAGGTTCGGAAAGTTTGAACATGAATTTCGAAAAAAAAAACATTTCCACCTATGAATTCGGTTTAATTATTGAGATCGAGCCACGAATAAAACGCCTTTCCTTTTGAAAATCGGTTCAGTTTTGACAAAGTTATATGTTTGGAAAGTTTTGACATAGTTATAGGTTCGGAAAGTTTGAACATGAATTTCGAAAAAAAACATTTCCAACTATGAATTCGGTTTAATTATTGAGATCGAGCCACGAATAAAACGCCTTTCCTTTTTAAAATCGGTTCAGTTTTGTCAAAGTTATAGGTTCGGAAAGTTTTTACATAGTTATAGGTTCGGAAAGTTTTGACAAAGTTATAGGTTCGGAAAGTTTTAACATGAATGTCGAAAAAAAAACATTTCCAACTATGAATGCGGTTTAATTATTGAGATCGAGCCACGACTAAAACGCCTTTCCTTTTGAAAATCGGTTCAGTTTTGACAAAGTTATATGTTTGGAAAGTTTTGACAAAGTTATAGGTTCGGAAAGTTTTAACATGAATTTCGAAAAAAAAACATTTCCAACTATGAATGCGGTTTAATTATTGAGATCGAGCCACGACTAAAACGCATTTCCTTTTGAAAATCGGTTCAGTTTTGACAAAGTAATAGGTTCGGAAAATTTTGACATAGTTATAGGTTCGGAAAGTTTTGACAAAGTTATAGGTTCGGAAAGTTTTAACATGAATTTCGAAAAAAAAAACATTTCCAACTATGAATTCGGTTTAATTATTGAGATCGAGCCACGACTAAAACGCCTTTCCTTTTGAAAATCGGTTCAGTTTTGACAAAGTTATATGTTTGAAGAGTTTTGACATAGTTATAGGTTCGGAAAGTTTTAACATGAATTTCGAAAAAAAAAATAATTCAACTATGAATTCGGTTTAATAATTGAGATCGAGCCACGACTAAAACGCCTTTCCTTTTGAAAATCGGTTCAGTTTGGACAAAGTTATAGGTTCGGAAAGTTTTGACAAAGTTATATGTTTGGAAAGTTTTGACATAGTTATAGGTTCGGAAATTTTAACATGAATTTCGAAAAAAAAAACATTTCGAACTATGAATGCGGTTTAATAATTGAGATCAAGCCACGACTAAAACGCCTTTCCTTTTGAAAATCGGTTCAGTTTTGACAAAGTTATAGGTTCGGAAAGTTTTGACAAAGTTATATGTTTGGAAAGTTTTGACATAGTTATAGGTTCGGAAAATTTTAACATGAATTTCGAAAAAAAAAACATTTCGAACTATGAATGCGGTGTAATTATTGAGATCGAGCAACCAATTAAACGCCTTTCCTTTTGAAAATCGGTTCAGTTTTGACAAAGTTATATGTTTGAAGAGTTTTGACATAGTTATAGGTTCGGAAAGTTTTAACATGAATTTCGAAAAAAAAAAATTCAACTATGAATTCGGTTTAATAATTGAGATCGAGCCACGACTAAAACGCCTTTCCTTTTTAATATCAGTTCTGTTTTGACAAAGTTATACGTTCGGAAATTTTTGAGAAAGTTATCGGTTTGGACAGTTTTAACATGAATTTCGAAAAAAAAAAAAAACATTTGCAACTATAAATTCGGTGTAATTATTGAGATCGAGCCACGACTAAAACGCCTTTCCTTTTTAAAATCGGTTCTGTTTTGACAAAGTTATAGGTTCGGAAAATTTTGACATAGTTATACGTTCGGAAAGTTTTGACAAAGTTATAGGTTCGGAAAGTTTTAGCATGAATTTCGAAAAAAAAACATTTCCAACTATGAATGCGGTTTAATTATTGAGATCGAGCCACGAATAAAACGCCTTTCCTTTTGAAAATCGGTTCAGTTTTGACAAAGTTATATGTTTGGAAAGTTTTGACATAGTTATAGGTTCGGAAAGTTTTAACATGAATTTCGAAAAAAAAAAACATTTCGAACTATGAATTCGGAGTAATTATTGAGATTAAGCCACGACTAAAACGCATTTCCTTTTGAAAATCGGTTCAGTTTTGACAAAGTAATAGGTTCGGAAAGTTTTGACATAGTTATAGGTTCGGAAAGTTTTGACAAAGTTATAGGTTTGGAAAGTTTTAACATGAATTTCGAAAAAAAAAACATTTGCAACTATGAATGCGGTTTAATTATTGAGATCGAGCCACGAATAAAACGCATTTCCTTTTGAAAATCGGTTCAGTTTTGACAAAGTTATAGGTTCGGAAAATTTTGACATATCTATAGGTTCGGAAAATTTTTACATAGTTATACGTTCGGAAAGTTTTGACAAAGTTATAGGTTCGGAAAGTTTTAACATGAATTTCGAAAAAAAAAACATTTCCAACTATGAATTCGGTTTAATTATTGAGATCGAGCCACGAATAAAACGCCTTTCCT
Source organism: Scaptomyza reducta (assembly GCA_035044485.1). NCBI lineage: Eukaryota > Metazoa > Arthropoda > Insecta > Diptera > Drosophilidae > Scaptomyza > Scaptomyza reducta. The sequence continues at coordinate 14,422 of JAWNNV010000260.1, read as the reverse complement.
TTTGAAAATCGGTTCAGTTTTGACAAAGTTATATGTTTGGAAAGTTTTGACATAGTTATAGGTTCGGAAAGTTTTAACATAAATTTCGAAAAAAAAAAACATTTCGAACTATGAATTCGGAGTAATTATTGAGATCAAGCCACGACTAAAACGCATTTCCTTTTGAAAATCGGTTCAGTTTTGACAAAGTAATAGGTTCGGAAAGTTTTGACAAAGTTATAGTTTCGGAAAGTTTTAACATGAATGTCGAAAAAAAAACATTTCCAACTTATGAATGCGGTTTAATTATTGAGATCGAGCCACGAATAAAACGCATTTCCTTTTGAAAATCGGTTCAGTTTTGACAAAGTAATATGTTCGGAAAGTTTTGACATAGTTATAGGTTCGGAAAGTTTTGACAAAGCTATAGGTTCGGAAAGTTTTAACATGAATTTCGAAAAAAAAAACATTTCCAACTATGAATACGGTTTAATTATTGAGATCGAGCTCGACTAAAACGCCTTTCCTTTTGAAAATCGGTTCAGTTTTGACAAAGTTATATGTTTGAAGAGTTTTGACATAGTTATAGGTTCGGAAAGTTTTAACATGAATTTCGAAAAAAAAAAATTCAACTATGAATTCGGTTTAATAATTGAGATCAAGCCACGACTAAAACGCCTTTCCTTTTGAAAATCGGTTCAGTTTGGACGAAGTTATAGGTTCGGAATGTTTTGACAAAGTTATATGTTTCGAAAGTTTTGACATAGTTATAGGTTCGGAAAGTTTTAACATGAATTTCGAAAAAAAAACATTTCGAACTATGAATGCGGTTTAATAATTGAGATCGAGCCACGACTAAAACGCCTTTCCTTTTGAAAATCGGTTCAGTTTGGACAAAGTTATAGGTTCGGAATGTTTTGACAAAGTTATATGTTTCGAAAGTTTTGACATAGTTATAGGTTCGGAAAGTTTTAACATGAATTTCGAAAAAAAAACATTTCGAACTATGAATGCGGTGTAATAATTGAGATCGAGCAACCAATTAAACGCATTTCCTTTTGAAAATCGGTTCAGTTTTGACAAAGTTATATGTTTGAAGAGTTTTGACATAGTTATAGGTTCGGAAAGTTTTAACATGAATTTCGAAAAAAAAAAAAATTCAACTATGAATTCGGTTTAATAATTGAGATCGAGCCACGACTAAAACGCCTTTCCTTTTTAATATCGGTTCTGTTTTGACATATCTATAGGTTCGGAAAGTTTTGACAAATTTATAGGTTTGGAAAGTTTTAACATGAATTACGAAAAAAAAAAACACAAATATTTCGAACTATGAATGCGGTTTAATTGTTGAGATCCTTTTGAAAATACGTTCAGTTTTGACAAAGTTATAGGTTCGGAAATTTTTGAGAAAGTTATCGGTTTGGACAGTTTTAACATGAATTTCGAAAAAAAAAAACATTTGCAACTATAAATTCGGTGTAATTGTATTGAGATCGAGCCACGACTAAAACGCATTTCCTTTTGAAAATCGGTTCAGTTTTGACAAAGTTATACGTTCGGAAATTTTTGAGAAAGTTATCGGTTTGGACAGTTTTAACATGAATTTCGAAAAAAAAGAAAACATTTCCAACTATAAATTCGGTGTAATTATTGAGATCGAGCCACGACAAAAACGCCTTTCCTTTTTAAAATCGGTTCTGTTTTGAGCAAAGTTATAGGTTCGGAAAATTTTGACATAGTTATAGCGTTCGGAAAGTTTTGACAAAGTTATAGGTTCGGAAAGTTTTAGCATGAATTTCGAAAAAAAAACATTTCCAACTATGAATGCGGTTTAATTATTGAGATCGAGCCACGAATAAAACGCCTTTCCTTTTGAAAATCGGTTCAGTTTTGACAAAATTATATGTTTGGAAAGTTTTGACATAGTTATAGGTTCGAAAAGTTTTAACATGAATTTCGAAAAAAAAAAACATTTCGAACTATGAATTCGGAGTAATTATTGAGATTAAGCCACGACTAAAACGCATTTCCTTTTGAAAATCGGTTCAGTTTTGACAAAGTAATAGGCTCGGAAAGTTTTGACATAGTTATAGGTTCGGAAAGTTTTGACAAAGTTATAGGTTCGGAAAGTTTTAACATGAATGTCGAAAAAAAAACATTTCCAACTATGAATGCGGTTTAATTATTGAGATCGAGCCACGAATAAAACGCATTTCCTTTTGAAAATCGGTTCAGTTTTGACAAAGTTATAGGTTCGGAAAGTTTTGACATATCTATAGGTTCGGAAAGTTTTGACAAATTTATAGGTTCGGAAAGTTTTAACATGAATTTCGAAAAAAAAAACATTTCCAACTATGAATTCAGTGTAATAATTGTAATCAAGCCACGACTAAATCGCATTTCCTTTGAAAATCGGTTCAGTTTTGACAAAGTTATAGGTTCGGAAAATTTTGACATAGTTATACGTTCGGAAAGTTTTGACAAAGTTATAGGTTCGGAAAGTTTGAACATGAATGTCGAAAAAAAACATTTCCAACTATGAATGCGGTTTAATTATTGAGATCGAGCCACGAATAAAACGCATTTCCTTTTGAAAATCGGTTCAGTTTTGACAAAGTAATATGTTCGGAAAGTTTTGACATAGTTATAGGTTCGGAAAGTTTTGACAAAGTTATAGGTTCGGAAAGTTTTAACATGAATTTCGAAAAAAAAACATTTCCAACCTATGAATACGGTTTAATTATTGAGATCGAGCTCGACTAAAACGCCTTTCCTTTTGAAAATCGGTTCAGTTTTGACAAAGTTATAGGTTCGGAAAGTTTTGACATATCTATAGGTTCGGAAAGTTTTGACAAATTTATAGGTTCGGAAAGTTTTAACATGAATTTCGAAAAAAAAAACATTTCCAACTATGAATTCAGTGTAATAATTGTAATCGAGCCCACTAAAACGCATTTCCTTTGGAAAATCGGTTCAGTTTTGACAAAGTTATAGGTTCGGAAAATTTTGACATAGTTATTCGTTCGGAAAGTTTTGACAAAGTTATAGGTTCGGAAAATTTGAACATGAATTTCGAAAAAAAAACATTTCCACCTATGAATTCGGTTTAATTATTGAGATGAGCCACGAATAAAATGCCTTTCCTTTTGAAAATCGGTTCAGTTTTGACAAAGTTATATGTTTGGAAAGTTTTGACATAGTTATAGATTCGGAAAGTTTTAACATGAATTTCGAAAAAAAAAACATTTCCAACTATGAATACGGTTTCCTTATTGAGATCGAGCTCGACTAAAACGCCTTTCCTTTTGAAAATCGGTTCAGTTTTGACAAAGTTAGCAGGCTTCGGAAAGTTTGGCACATATCTATGAGGTTCGGAAAGTTTTGACAAATTTATAGGTTCGGAAAGTTTTAACATGAATTTCGAAAAAAAAAACATTTCCAACTATGAATTCAGTGTAATAATTGTAATCAAGCCACGACTAAAACGCATTTCCTTTGAAAATCGGTTCAGTTTTGACAAAGTTATAGGTTCGGAAAATTTTGACATAGTTATTCGTTCGGAAAGTTTTGACAAAGTTATAGGTTCGGAAAATTTTAGACATGAATTTCAAAAAAAAACATTTTCACCTATGAATTCGGTTTAATTATTGAGATCGAGCCACGAATAAAATGCCTTTCCTTTTGAAAATCGGTTCAGTTTTGACAAAGTTATATGTTTGGAAAGTTTTGACATAGTTATAGGTTCGGAAAGTTTTAACATGAATTTCGAAAAGAAAAAAACACATTTCGAACTTTGAATGCGGTGTAATTATTGAGATCGAGCAACGAATTAAACGCCTTTCCTTTTGAAAATCGGTTCAGTTTTGACAAAGTAATAGGTTAGGAAAGTTTTGACATAGTTATAGGTTCGGAAAGTTTTGACAAAGTTATAGGTTCGGAAAGTTTTAACATGAATGTCGAAAAAAAAACATTTCCAACTATGAATGCGGTTTAATTATTGAGATCGAGCCACGAATAAAACGCATTTCCTTTTGAAAATCAGTTTTGACAAAGTTATAGGTTCGGAAAGTTTTGACAAAGTTATAGGTTCGGAAAGTTTTAACATGAATTTCGAAAAAAAAACATTTCCAACTATGAATTCAGTGTAATAATTGTAATCAAGCCACGAAAATCGCATTTCCTTTGAAAATCGGTTCAGTTTTGTAAAGTTATAGGTTCGGAAAATTTTGACATAGTTATACGTTCGGAAAGTTTGACAAAGTTATAGGTTGGAAAGTTTCACTGAATTTCGAAAAAAAAAACATTTCCACCTATGAATTGGTTTAATTATTGAGATCGAGCCACGAATAAAACGCCTTTCCTTTTGAAAATCGGTTCAGTTTTGACAAAGTTATAGTTTGGAAAGTTTTGACATAGTTATAGGTTCGGAAAGTTTGAACATGAATTTCGAAAAAAACATTTCCACCTATGAATTCGGTTTAATTATTGAGATCGAGCCACGAATAAAATGCCTTTCCTTTTGAAAATCGGTTCAGTTTTGACAAAGTAATAGGTTCGGAAAGTTTTGACATAGTTATAGGTTCGGGAAGTTTTGACAAAGTTATAGGTTCGTAAAGTTTTAACATGAATGTCGAAAAAAAAAACATTTCGAACTATGAATGCGGTTTAATTATTGAGATCGAGCAACCACTTAAACGCCTTTCCTTTTGAAAATCGGTTCAGTTTTGACAAAGTAATAGGTTCGGAAAGTTTTGACATAGTTATAGGTTCGGAAAGTTTTGACAAAGTTATAGGTTCGGAAAGTTTTAACATGAATGTCGAAAAAAAAAACATTTCCAACTATGAATGCGGTTTAATTATTGAGATCCTTTTGAAAATAGGTTCAGTTTTGACAAAGTTATAGGTTCGGAAAGTTTTGAAATAGTTATAGGTTCGGAAAGTTTTGACAAAGTTATAGGTTCGGAAAGTTTTAACATGAATTACGAAAAAAAAAAAAAAACATTTCGAACTATGAATGCGGTTTAATTATTGAGATCGAGCCACGACTTAAACGCCTTTCCTTTTTAAAATCGGTTCAGTTTTGACAAAGTTATAGGTTCGGAAAGTTTTGACAAAGTTACAGGTTCGGAAAGTTTTAACATAAATTACGAAAAAAAAAACATTTCGAAATATGAATTCGGAGTAATTATTGAGATCAAGCCACGACTAAAACGCATTTCCTTTTGAAAATCGGTTCAGTTTTGACAAAGTAATAGGTTCGGAAAGTTTTGACAAAGTTATAGTTTCGGAAAGTTTTAACATGAATGTCGAAAAAAACATTTCCAACTATGAATGCGGTTTAATTATTGATATCGAGCCACGACTAAACGCATTTCCTTTTGAAAATCGGTTCAGTTTTGACAAAGTAATAGGTTCGGAAAGTTTTGACATAGTTATAGGTTCGGAAAGTTTTGACAAAGTTATAGGTTCGGAAAGTTTTACATGAATTTCGAAAAAAAGACATTTCCAACTATGAATGCGGTTTAATTATTGAGATCGAGCCACGAATAATACGCCTTTCCTTTTGAAAAATCGGTTCAGTTTTGACAAAGTTATATGTTTGGAAAGTTTTGACATAGTTATAGGTTCGGAAAGTTTTAACATGAATTTCGAAAAAAAAAAACATTTCGAACTATGAATTCGGAGTAATTATTGAGATCAAGCCACGACTAAAACGCATTTCCTTTTGAAAATCGGTTCAGTTTTGACAAAGTAATATGTTCGGAAAGTTTTGACAAACGGTTCGGAAAGTTTTGACAAAGTTATAGGTTCGGAAAGTTTTAAATTAATTTCGAAAAAAAAAACATTTCCAACTATGAATTCGGTTTAATAATTGAGATCGAGCCACGACTAAAACGCCTTTCCTTTTGAAAATCGGTTCAGTTTTGACAAAGTTATAGGTTCGGAAAGTTTTGACATATTTATACGTTTGGAAAGTTTTGACAAAGTTATAGGTTCGGAAAGTTTTAACATGAATTTCGAAAAAAAAAACATTTCCAACTATGAATGCGGTTTAATTATTGAGATCGAGCCACGAATAAAACGCATTTCCTTTTGAAAATCGGTTCAGTTTTGACAAAGTTATAGGTTCGGAAAGTTTTGACATATCTATAGGTTCGGAAAGTTTTGACAAATTTATAGGTTCGGAAAGTTTTAACATGAATTTCGAAAAAAAAAACATTTCCAACTATGAATTCGGTGTAATAATTGAGATCGAGCCACGACTAAAACGCATTTCCTTTGAAAATCGGTTCAGTTTTGACAAAGTTATAGGTTCGGAAAATTTTGACATAGTTATTCGTTCGGAAAGTTTTGACAAAGTTATAGGTTCGGAAAATTTTAACATGAATTTCGAAAAAAAAACATTTCCAACTATGAATTCGGTTTAATTATTGAGATCGAGCCACGAATAAAACGCCTTTCCTTTTGAAAATCGGTTCAGTTTTGACAAAGTTATATGTTCGGAAAGTTTTGACATAGTTATAGGTTCGGAAAGTTTTAACATGAATTTCGAAAAAAAAAAACACATTTCGAACTTTGAATTCGGTGTAATTATTGAGATCGAGCCACGACTAAAACGCCTTTCCTTTTGAAAATCGGTTCAGTTTTGACAAAGTTATAGGTTCGGAAAGTTTTGACATAGTTATAGGTTCGGAAAGTTTTGACAAAGTTATAGGTTCGGAAAGTTTTAACATGAATTTCGAAAAAAAAACATTTCCAACTATAAATTCGGTTTAATTATTGAGATCGAGCCACGAATAAAACGCACTTTCCTTTTGAAAATCGGTTCAGTTTTGACAAAGTTATAGGTTCGGAAAGTTTTGACAAAGTTATATGCATAGTTATAGGTTCGGAAAGTTTTAACATGAATTTCGAAAAAAAAACATTTCCAACTATGAATTCGGTTTAATTATTGAGATCGAGCCACCGACTAAAACGCCTTTCCTTTTTGAAAATCGGTTCAGTTTTGAAAAGTTATAGGTTCGGAAAATTTTGACATAGTTATACGTTTGGAAAGTTTTGACAAAGTTATAGGTTCGGAAAGTTTCAACATGAATTTCGAAAAAAAAAACATTTCCAACTATGAATTCGGTTTAATTATTGAGATCGAGCCACGAATAAAACGCCTTTCCTTTTGAAAATCGGTTCAGTTTTGACAAAGTTATATGTTTGGAAAGTTTTGACATAGTTATAGGTTCGGAAAGTTTTAACATGAATTTCGAAAAAAAAAACATTTCCAACTATGAATTCGGTTTAATTATTGAGATCGAGCCACGACTAAAACGCCTTTCCTTTTTAAAATCGGTTCAGTTTTGACAAAGTTATAGGTTCGGAAAGTTTTGACATAGTTATAGGTTCGGAAAGTTTTGACAAAGTTATAGGTTCGGAAAATTTTAACATGAATTTCGAAAAAAAAAACATTTCCAACTATGAATGCGGTTTAATTATTGAGATCGAGCCACGACTAAAACGCCTTTCCTTTTGAAAATCGGTTCAGTTTTGACAAAGTTATAGGTTCGGAAAATTTTGACATAGTTATAGGTTCGGAAAGTTTTGACAAAGTTATAGGTTCGGAAAGTTTTAACATGAATTTCGAAAAAAAAAACATTTCCAACTATGAATGCGGTTTAATTATTGAGATCGAGCCACGACTAAAACGCATTTCCTTTTGAAAATTTAGGTTCAAGTTTTGACAATAGTTATAGGTTCGGAAAGTTTTGACAAAGTTATAGGTTCGGAAAGTTTTAACATGAATTTCGAAAAAAAAAAAAACATTTCCAACTATGAATTCGGTTTAATTATTGAGATCGAGCCACGACTAAAACGCCTTTCCTTTTTAAAATCGGTTCAGTTTTGACAAAGTTATAGGTTCGGAAAATTTTGACATAGTTATACGTTCAAAAGTTTTCACAAAGTTATAGGTTCGGAAAGTTTTAACATGAATTTCAAAAAAAAACATTTCCAACTATGAATTCGTGTAATTATTGAGATCGAGCCACGAATAAAACGCCTTTCCTTTTGAAAATCGGTTCAGTTTTGACAAAGTTATAGGTTTGGAAAGTTTTGACATAGTTATAGGTTCGGAAAGTTTTAACATGAATTTCGAAAAAAAAACATTTCGAACTATGAATGCGGTTTAATTATTGAGATCGAGCCACGACTAAAACGCCTTTCCTTTTGAAAATCGGTTCAGTTTTGACAAAGTTATAGGTTCGGAAAGTTTTGACATAGTTATAGGTTCGGAAAGTTTTGACAAAGTTATAGGTTCGGAAAGTTTTAACATGAATTTCGAAAAAAAAAACATTTGCAACTATGAATGCGGTTTAATTATTGAGATCGAGCCACGAATAAAACGCCTTTCCTTTTGAAAATGGGTTCAGTTTTGACAAAGTTATAGGTTTGGAAAGTTTTGACATAGTTATAGGTTCGGAAAGTTTTAACATGAATTTCAAAAAAAAAAACATTTCGAACTATGAATTCGGAGTAATTATTGAGATCAAGCCACGACTAAAACGCATTTCCTTTTGAAAATCGGTTCAGTTTTGACAAAGTAATAGGTTCGGAAAGTTTTGACATAGTTATAGGTTCGGAAAGTTTTGACAAAGTTATAGGTTCGGAAAGTTTTAACATGAATTTCGAAAAAAAAAACATTTCCAACTATGAATTCGGTTTAATTATTGAGATCGAGCCACGACTAAAACGCATTTCCTTTGAAAATCGGTTCAGTTTTGACAAAGTTATAGGTTCGGAAAATTTTGACATAGTTATACGTTCGGAAAGTTTTGACAAAGTTATAGGTTCGGAAAGTTTTAACATGAATTTCGAAAAAAAAACATTTCCAACTATGAATGCGGTTTAATTATTGAGATCGAGCCACGAATAAAACGCATTTCCTTTTGAAAATAGGTTCAGTTTTGACAAAGTTATAGGTTCGGAAAGTTTTGACATAGTTATAGGTTTCTAAAGTTTTGACAAAGTTATAGGTTCGGAAAGTTTTAACATGAATTTCGAAAAAAAAAACATTTCCAACTATGAATTCAGTGTAATAATTGTAATCAAGCCACGACTAAAACGCATTTCCTTTGAAAATCGGTTCAGTTTTGACAAAGTTATAGGTTCGGAAAATTTTGACATAGTTATACGTTCGGAAAGTTTTGACAAAGTTATAGGTTCGGAAAATTTGAACATGAATTTCGAAAAAAAAACATTTCCACCTATGAATTCGGTTTAATTATTGAGATCGAGCCACGAATAAAATGCCTTTCCTTTTGAAAATCGGTTCAGTTTTGACAAAGTTATATGTTTGGAAAGTTTTGACATAGTTATAGGTTCGGAAAGTTTTAACATGAATTTCGAAAAAAAAAACACATTTCGAACTATGAATGCGGTGTAATTATTGAGATCGAGCCACGAATTAAACGCCTTTCCTTTTGAAAATCGGTTCAGTTTTGACAAAGTTATAGGTTGGAAATTTTGACATAGTTATAGGTTCGGAAAGTTTTGACAAAGTTATAGGTTCGGAAAGTTTTAACATGAATTTCGAAAAAAAAAAATTTCCAACTATGAATTCGGTTTAATTATTGAGATCGAGCCACGAATAAAACGCCTTTCCTTTTGAAAATCGGTTCAGTTTTGACAAAGTTATATGTTTGGAAAGTTTTGACATAGTTATAGGTTCGGAAAGTTTTAACATGAATTTCGAAAAAAAAAACATTTCCAACTATGAATTCGGTTTAATTATTGAGATCGAGCCACGAATAAAACGCATTTCCTTTTGAAAATCGGTTCAGTTTTGACAAAGTTATAGGTTCGGAAAGTTTTGACATAGTTATAGGTTCGGAAAGTTTTGACAAAGTTATAGGTTCGGAAAGTTTTAACATGAATGTCGAAAAAAAAACATTTCCAACTATGAATGCGGTTTAATTATTGAGATCGAGCAACCACTTAAACGCCTTTCCTTTTTGAAAATCGGTTCAGTTTTGACAAAGTAATAGGTTCGGAAAGTTTTGACATAGTTATAGGTTCGGAAAGTTTTGACAAAGTTATAGGTTCGGAAAGTTTTAACATGAATGTCGAAAAAAAAAAACATTTCCAACTATGAATGCGGTTTAATTATTGAGATCCTTTTGAATAATAGGCTTTCATTTTTGACAAAGTTATCGGTTCGGAAAGTTTTGACATAGTTATAGGTTCGGAAAGTTTTGACAAAGTTATAGGTTCGGAAAGTTTTAACATGAATTTCGAAAAAAAAAAAACATTTCGAACTATGAATTCGGTTTAATTATTGAGATCGAGCCACGACTAAAACGCACTTTCCTTTTTGAAAATCGGTTCAGTTTTGACAAAGTTATAGGTTCGGAAAATTTTGACATAGTTATACGTTCGGAAAATTTTGAGAAAGTTATCGGTTCGGAAAGTTTTAACATGAATTTCGAAAAAAAAAAACATTTGCAACTATAAATTCGGTGTAATTATTGAGATCGAGCCACGACTAAAACGCCTTTCCTTTTTAAAATCGGTTCAGTTTTGACAAAGTTATAGGTTCGGAAAATTTTGACATAGTTATACGTTCGGAAAGTTTTGACAAAGTTATAGGTTCGGAAAGTTTTAACTGAATTTCGAAAAAAAAACATTTCCAACTATGAATGCGGTTTAATTATTGAGATCGAGCCACGAATAAAACGCCTTTCCTTTTGAAAATCGGTTCAGTTTTGACAAAGTTATATGTTCGGAAAATTTTGACATAGTTATAGGTTCGGAAAGTTTTAACATGAATTTCGAAAAAAAAAAAAACATTTCGAACTATGAATTCGGTGTAATTATTGAGATCAAGCCACGACTAAAACGCCTTTCCTTTTGAAAATCGGTTCAGTTTTGACAAAGTTATAGGTTCGGAAAGTTTTGACAAAGTTATAGGTTCGGAAAGTTTTAACATGAATTTCGAAAAAAAAACATTTCCAACTATGAATGCGGTTTAATTATTGAGATCGAGCCACGACTAAAACGCATTTCCTTTTGAAAATCGGTTCAGTTTTGACAAAGTTATATGTTCGGAAAATTTTGACATAGTTATAGGTTCGGAAAGTTTTGACAAAGTTATAGGTTCGGAAAGTTTTAACATGAATTTCGAAAAAAAAAAACATTTGCAACTATGAATGCGGTTTAATTATTGAGATCGAGCCCGACTAAAACGCCTTTCCTTTTGAAAATCGGTTCAGTTTTGACAAAGTTATAGGTTCGGAAAGTTTTGACATATTTATAGGTTCGGAAAGTTTTGACAAAGTTATAGGTTCGGAAAGTTTTAACATGAATTTCGAAAAAAAAAACCATTTCCTACTATGAATTCGGTGTAATAATTAAGATCAAGCCACGACTAAAACGCATTTCCTTTTGAAAATCGGTTCAATTTTGGCAAAGTTATAGGTTCGAAAAGGTTTGACATAGTTATACGTTCGGAAAGTTTTGACAAAGTTATAGGTTCGGAAAGTTTTAACATGAATGTCGAAAAAAAACACATTTCCAACTATGAATGCGGTTTAATTATTGAGATCGAGCCACGAATAAAACGCCTTTCCTTTTGAAAATCGGTTCAGTTTTGACAAAGTTATATGTTTGAAGAGTTTCGACATAGTTATAGGTTCGCAAAATTTAACATAAATTTCGAAAAAAAAAAAAGTTCAACTATGAATTCGGTTTAATAATTGAGATCGAGCCACGACTAAAACGCCTTTCCTTTTGAAAATCGGTTCAGTTTGGACAAAGTTATAGGTTCGGAATGTTTTGACAAAATTATATGTTTGGAAAGTTTTGATATAGTTATAGGTTCGGAAAGTTTTAACATGAATTTCGAAAAAAAAACATTTCCAACTATGAATTCAGTGTAATAATTGTAATCAAGCCACGACTAAAACGCATTTCCTTTGAAAATCGGTTCAGTTTTGACAAAGTTATAGGTTCGGAAAATTTTGACATAGTTATACGTTCGGAAAATTTTGACATAGTTATACGTTCGGAAAGTTTTGACAAAGTTATAGGTTCGGAAAGTTTGAACATGAATTTCGAAAAAAAAAACATTTCCACCTATGAATTCGGTTTAATTATTGAGATCGAGCCACGAATAAAACGCCTTTCCTTTTGAAAATCGGTTCAGTTTTGACAAAGTTATATGTTTGGAAAGTTTTGACATAGTTATAGGTTCGGAAAGTTTTGACAAAGTTATAGGTTCGGAAAGTTTTAACATGAATGTCGAAAAAAAAACATTTCCAACTATGAATGCGGTTTAATTATTGAGATCGAGCCACGAATAAAACGCCTTTCCTTTTGAAAATCGGTTCAGTTTTGACAAAGTTATATGTTCGGAAAGTTTTGACATAGTTATAGGTTCGGAAAGTTTTGACAAAGTTATAGGTTCGGAAAGTTTTAACATGAATTCGAAAAAAAAACATTTTCAACTATGAATTCGGTTTAATTATTGAGATCGAGCCACGACTAAAACGCATTTCCTTTTGAAAATCGGTTCAGTTTTGACAAAGTTATAGGTTCGGAAAGTTTTGACATAGTTATAGGTTCGGAAAGTTTTGACAAAGTTATAGGTTCGGAAAGTTTTAACATGAATTTCGAAAAAAAAAACATTTCCAACTATGAATGCGGTTTAATTATTGAGATCGAGCCCGACTAAAACGCCTTTCCTTTTGAAAATCGGTTCAGTTTTGACAAAGTTATAGGTTCGGAAAGTTTTGACATATTTATAGGTTTCGAGAAAGTTTTCGACAAATTTATAGGTTCGGAAAATTTTAACATGAATTTCGAAAAAAAAAACATTTCCAACTATGAATTCGGTTTAATAATTGAGATCGAGCCACGACTAAAACGCATTTCCTTTTGAAAATCGGTTCAGTTTTGACAAAGTTATAGGTTCGGAAGAATGTTTTGACATAGTTATACGTTCGGAAAGTTTTGACAAAGTTATAGGTTCGGAAAGTTTTAACATGAATTTCGAAAAAAAAACATTTCCAACTATGAATTCGGTTTAATTATTGAGATCGAGCCACGAATAAAACGCCTTTCCTTTTGAAAATCGGTTCAGTTTTGACAAAGTTATATGTTCGGAAAGTTTTGACATAGTTATAGGTTCGGAAAGTTTTAACATGAATTTCGAAAAAAAAAAACACATTTCGAACTTTAAATTCGGTGTAATTATTGAGATCGAGCCACGACTAAAACGCCTTTCCTTTTGAAAATCGGTTCAGTTTTGACAAAGTTATAGGTTCGGAAAGTTTTGACATAGTTATAGGTTCGGAAAGTTTTGACAAAGTTATAGGTTCGGAAAGTTTTAACATGAATTTCGAAAAAAAAACATTTCCAACTATGAATTCGGTTTAATTATTGAGATCGAGCCACGATAAAACGCCTTTCCTTTTGAAAATCGGTTCAGTTTTGACAAAGTTATAGGTTCGGAAAGTTTTGACATATTTATAGGTTCGGAAAGTTTTACAAAGTTATAGGTTCGAAAGTTTTAACATGAATTTCGAAAAAAAAAACATTTCCAACTATGAATGCGGTTAATTATTGAGATCGAGCCACGACTAAAACGCCTTTCCTTTTGAAAATCGGTTCAGTTTTGACAAAGTTATAGGTTCGGAAAATTTTGACATAGTTATACGTTCGGAAAATTTTGAGCAAAGTTATAGGTTTGGAAAGTTTTAACATGAATGTCGAAAAAAAAAACATTTTCAACTATGAATGCGGTTTAATTATTGAGATCGAGCCACGACTAAAACGCCTTTCCTTTTTGAAAATCGGTTTAGTTTTGACAAAGTTATATGTTTGGAATAGTTTTGACATAGTTATAGGTTCGGAAAGTTTTGACATAGTTATAAGTTCATGAAAGTTTTAACATGAATTTCGAAAAAAATAAACATTTCCAACTATGAATGCGGTTTAATTATTGAGATCGAGCCACGACTAAAACGCCTTTCCTTTTGAAAATACGGTTCAGTTTTGACAAAGTTATAGGTTCGGAAAGTTTTGACATATTTATAGGTTCGGAAAGTTTTGACAAAGTTATAGTTCGGAAAGTTTTAACATGAATTTCGAAAAAAACCATTTCCATCTATGAATTCGGTGTAATTATTGAGATCGAGCCACGACTTAAACGCCTTTCCTTTTGAAAATCGGTTCAATTTTGACAAAGTTATAGGTTCGAAAAGTTTTGGACATAGTTATACGTTCGGAAAGTTTTGACAAAGTTATAGGTTCGGAAAGTTTGAACATGAATTTCGAGATAAAAAAAACAATTTCCAACTATGAATTCGGTTTAATTATTGAGATAGAGCCACGAATAAAACGCCTTTCCTTTTGAAAATCGGTTCAGTTTTGACAAAGTTATATGTTTGGAAAG
>JAWNNV010000258.1:0-14184 GCA_035044485.1 Scaptomyza reducta | reverse complement strand
GATCGATCTCAATAATTATACTGCACTCATAGCTGGAATTTATTTTTTTTTTTTTTTTTTTTGAAAGTCACTTCAAAACTTTTTGAAACTATAAATTTGTCAGAACTTTTCGAACTTATAATTTTTTTTTAAAACTTTCCGAACCTATAACTTTGTCAAAACTAAACCTATTTTCAAAAGGAAAGGCGGTTTAGTCGTGGCTCGATCTCAATAATTAAACCGCATTCATAGTTGGAAATGTTTTTTTTTTATTCGAAAATCTTGTTAAAACTTCCGAACCTATAACTTTGTCAAAACTTTCCGAACGTATAACTTTGTCAAAACTGAACCGATTTGCAGGCATTTAAGTCGTGGCTCGATCTCAATAATTAGACCGCATTCATAGTTGGAAATGTTTTTTTTTTTTCGAAATTCATGTCAAAACTTTCCGAACCTATAACTTTGTCAAATTTTTCCGAACATAAAACTTTGTCAAAACTTTCTGAACCCATAACTTTGTCAAAACTGAACCGATTTTCAAAAGGAGAGGCGTTTAAGTCGTGGCTCGATCTCAATAATTAAACCGCATTCATAGCTGGAAATGTTTTTTTTTTTCCAAATTCATGTCAACATTTTCCGAACCTATAACTTTGTCAAATTTTTCCGAACATAAAACTTTGTCAAAACTTTCTGAACCCATAACTTTGTCAAAACTGAACCTATTTTCAAAAGGAAAGACGGTTTAGTCGTGGCTCGATCCCAATAACAATACTGCATTCATAGTTGGAAATGTTTTTTTTTATTCGAAAATCTTGTTAAAACTTTCCGAAACTATAACTTTGTCAAATTTTTCCGAACGTATAACTTTGTCAAAACTTTCCAAACCTATAACTTTGTCAAAACAGAACCGACTTGCAGGCATTTAAGTCGTGGCTCGATCTCAATAATTAAACAGCATTCATATTCGAAATTTTTTTTTTTTTCGAAATTCATGTTAAAACTTTCCGAACCTATAACTTACAACCGCATTCATAGTTGGAAATGTTTTTTTTTTCGAAATTCATGTCAAAACCTTCCGAACCTATAACTTTGTCAAAACTAAACCTAATTTTAAAAGGAAAGGCGGTTTAGTCGTGGCTCGATCTCAATAATTAAACCGCATTCATAGTTGGAAATGTTTTTTTTTTCCAAATTCATGTCAACATTTTCCGAACCTATAACTTTGTCAAATTTTTCCGAACATAAAACTTTGTCAAAACTTTCTGAACATATAACTTTGTCAAAACTGAACCTATTTTCAAAAGGAAAGAGGTTTAGTCGTGGCTCGATCCCAATAACAATACAGCATTCATAGTTGGAAATGTTTTTTTTTTTTTTCGAAATTCATGTCAAAACTTTCCGAACCTATAACTTTGTCAAAACTGAACCGATTTTCAAAAGGAGAGGCGTTTAAGTCGTGGCTCGATCTCAATAATTAAACCGCATTCATAGCTGGAAATGTTTTTTTTTTTTTTTGGGAAAGTCACGTCAAAACTTTCTGAACCCATAACTTTGTCAAAACTGAACCTTTTTTCAAAAGGAAAGACGGTTTAGTCGCGGCTCGATCCCAATAACAATACTGCATTCATAGTTGGAAATGTTTTTTTTTTATTCGAAAATCTTGTTAAAACTTTCCGAAACTATAACTTTGTCAAATTTTTCCGAACGTATATCTTTGTCAAAACTTTCCAAACCTATAACTTTGTCAAAACAGAACCGACTTGCAGGCATTTAAGTCGTGGCTCGATCTCGAATAATTAAACAGCATTCATATTCGGAATTATTTTTTTTTTTCGAAATTCATGTTAAAACTTTCCGAACCTATAACTTACAACCGCATTCATAGTTGGAAAATGTTTTTTTTTTCGAAATTCATGTCAAAACCTTCCGAACCTATAACTTTGTCAAAACTAAACCTAATTTTAAAAGGAAAGGCGTTTTATTCGTGGCTCGATCTCAATAATTAAACTGCATTCATTGTGGGAAATGTTTTTTTTTTCGAAATTCATGTCAACATTTTAGAACTTATAACTTGTTTTAAAACTTTCCGAAAGCCACGAATTCATTGTTGGAAATGTTTTTTTTTTATTAGAAAGTCTTGTTAAAACTTTCCGAACCTATAACTTTGTCAAATTTTTCCGAACCTATAACTTTGTCAAAACTTTCCGAACCCATAACTTTGTCAAAACTGAACCTATTTTCAAAAGGAAAGGCGGTTTAGTCGTGGCTCGATCTCAATAATTAAACCGCATTCATAGTTGGAAATGTTTTTTTTTTATTCGAAAATCTTGTTAAAACTTTCCGAACCTATAACTTTGTCAAAACTTTCCGAACCTATAACTTTGTCAAAACTGAACCGATTTTCAAAAGGAGAGGCGTTTAAGTCGTGGCTCGATCTCAATAATTAAACCGCATTCATAGCTGGAAATGTTTTTTTTTTTTTTTGGGAAAGTCACGTCAAAACTTTCCGAAACTATAACTTTGTCAGAACTTTTCGAACTTATGATTTTTTTTTTAAACCTTCCGAACCTATAACTTTGTCAAAACTGAACATATTTTTAAAAGGAAAGGCGGTTTAGTCGTGGCTCGATATCAATAATTAAACCGCATTCATAGTTGGAAATGTTTTTTTTTTCGAAATTCATGTCAAAACTTTCCGAACCTATAACTTTGTCAAATTTTTCCGAACCTATAACTTTGTCAAAACTTTCCGAACCTATAACTTTGTCAAAACTGAACCGATATGCAAAAGGAAAGGCATTTAAGTCGTGGCTCGATCTCAATAATTAAACCGCATTCATAGATGGAAATGTTTTTTTTTTCGAAATTCATGTCAAAACTTTCCGAACTTATAACTTGTTTTAAAACCATCCGAACCTATGACTTTGTAAAAACTGAACCGATTTTCAAAAGAAAAGGCGTTTTAGACGTGGCTCGATGTCAATAATATTACTGCATTCATAGTTGGAAATTTTTTTTTTTCAAAATTTATGACAAAATTTTCCGAAATTATAACTTTGTCAAAACTTTTCGAACATATAACTTTTTTTAAAATTTTCCGAACCTATAACTTTGTCAAAACTGAACCGATTTTTAAAAGGAAATGTGTTTTTGTAGTGGCTCGATCTCAATAATTATACTGCATTCATAGTTGGAAATTTTTTTTTTTCGAAATTCATGTCAAAACTTTCCGAACCTATAACTTTGTCAAATTTTTCCGAACCTATAACTTTGTCAAAACTTTCCGAACCTATAACTTTGTCAAAACTGAACCGAAATGCAAAAGGAAAGGCATTTAAGTCGTGCCTCGATCTCAATAATTTAACCGCATTCATAGTTGGAAATGTTTTTTTTTTTTTTTCGAAATTCATGTCAAAACTTTCCGAACCTATAACTTTGTCAAAACTTTCCGAACCTATAACTTTTTTTAAAATTTTCCGAACCTATAACTTTGTCAAAACTGAACCGATTTTCAAAAGGAAATGTCTTTTAGTCGTGGCTCGATCTCAATAATTATACTGCATTCATAGCTGGAAATGTTTTTTTTTTCGAAATTCATGTCAAAACTTTCCGAACATATAACTTTGCCAAAACTTTCCGAACCTATAAATGGTTTGAAAACTTTCTGAACCTATAACTTTTTCAAAACTTTCCGAACCTATAACTTTGTCAAAACTGAACCGATTTGCAAAGGAAAGGCATTTAAGTCGTGGCTCGATCTCAATAATTAAACCGAATTCATAGTCGGAAATGTTTTTTTTTTTTTTTCGAAATTCATGTCAAAACTTTCCGAACCTATAACTTTGTCAAAACTTTCCGAACTTATAACTTTGTCAAAACTGAACCGATATGCAAAAGAACTTTGTCAAAACTAATCCGATTTTCAAAAGGAAATGTGTTTTAGTCGTGGCTCGATCTCAATAATTAAACCGCATTCATTGTCGTAAATGTTTTTTCTTTTTTTCGTAATTCATGTTAAAACTTTCCGAACCTATAACTTATAACCGCATTCATAGTTGGAAATGTTTTTTTTTCGAAATTCATGTCAAAGCTTTCCGAACTTATAACTTGTTTTAAAACTTTCCGAAACTATAACTCTGTCAAAACTGAACCGATTTTCAAAAGAAAAGGCGTTTAAGTCGTGGCTCGATCTCAATAATTAAACCGCATTCATAGATGGAAATGTTTTTTTTTTCGAAATTCATGTCAAAACTTTCCGAACTTATAACTTGTTTTAAAACCATCCGAACCTATGACTTTGTAAAAACTGAACCGATTTTCAAAAGAAAAGGCGTTTTAGACGTGGCTCGATGTCAATAATATTACTGCATTCATAGTTGGAAATTTTTTTTTTTTCAAAATTTATGACAAAATTTTCCGAAATTATAACTTTGTCAAAACTTTTCGAACATATAACTTTTTTTAAAATTTTCCGCAACCTATAACTTTGTCAAAACTGAACCGATTTTTAAAAGGAAATGTGTTTTTGTAGTGGCTCGATCTCAATAATTATACTGCATTCATAGTTGGAAATTTTTTTTTTTCGAAATTCATGTCAAAACTTTCCGAACCTATAACTTTGTCAAATTTTTCCGAACCTATAACTTTGTCAAAACTTTCCGAACCTATAACTTTGTCAAAACTGAACCGATATGCAAAAGGAAAGGCATTTAAGTCGTGGCTCGATCTCAATAATTAAACCGCATTCATAGATGGAAATGTTTTTTTTTTCGAAATTCATGTCAAAACTTTCCGAACTTATAACTTGTTTTAAAACCATCCGAACCTATGACTTTGTAAAAACTGAACCGATTTTCAAAAGAAAAGGCGTTTTAGACGTGGTTCGATGTCAATAATATTACTGCATTCATAGTTGGAAATTTTTTTTTTTTCAAAATTTATGACAAAATTTTCCGAAATTATAACTTTGTCAAAACTTTTCGAACATATAACTTTTTTTAAAATTTTCCGAACCTATAACTTTGTCAAAACTGAGCCGATTTTTTAAAGGAAATGTGTTTTTGTAGTGGCTCGATCTCAATAATTATACTGCATTCATAGTTGGAAATTTTTTTTTTCGAAATTCATGTCAAAACTTTCCGAACCTATAACTTTGTCAAATTTTTCCGAACCTATAACTTTGTCAAAACTTTCCGAACCTATAACTTTGTCAAAACTGAACCGATATGCAAAAGGAAAGGCATTTAAGTCGTGGCTCGATCTCAATAATTAAACCGCATTCATAGAAGGAAATGTTTTTTTTTCGAAATTCATGTCAAAACTTTCCGAACTTATAACTTGTTTTAAAACCATCCGAACCCATGACTTTGTAAAAACTGAACCGATTTTCAAAAGAAAATGCGTTTTAGACGTGGCTCGATGTCAATAATATTACTGCATTCATAGTTGGAAATTTTTTTTTTTTCAAAATTTATGACAAAATTTTCCGAAATTATAACTTTGTCAAAACTTTTCGAACATATAACTTTTTTTAAAATTTTCCGAACCTATAACTTTGTCAAAACTGAACCGATTTTTAAAAGGAAATGTGTTTTTGTAGTGGCTCGATCTCAATAATTATACTGCATTCATAGTTGGAAATTTTTTTTTTTTCGAAATTCATGTCAAAACTTTCCGAACCTATAACTTTGTCAAATTTTTCCAACCTATAACTTTGTCAAAACTTTCCGAACCTATAACTTTGTCAAAACTGAACCGAAATGCAAAAGGAAAGGCATTTAAGTCGTGCCTCGATCTCAATAATTTAACCGCATTCATAGTTGGAAATGTTTTTTTTTTTTTCGAAATTCATGTCAAAACTTTCCGAAAATATAACTTTGTCAAAACTTTCCGAAGTTATAAGTGGTTTCAAAACTTTCCGAACCTATAACTTTGTCAAAACTTTCCGAAACCTATAACTTTGTCAAAACTTTCCGAACCTATAACTTTGTCAAAACTGAACCGATTTGCAAAAGGAAAGGCATTTAAGTCGTGGCTCGATCTCAATAATTAAACCGAATTCATAGTCGGAAATGTTTTTTTTTTTTTTTCGAAATTCATGTCAAAACTTTCCGAACCTATAACTTTGTCAAAACTTTCCGAACTTATAAGTGGTTTCAAAACTTTCCGAACCTATAACTTTGTCAAAACTTTCCGAACCTATAACTTTGTCAAAACTGAACCGATATGCAAAAGAACTTTGTCAAAACTAATCCGATTTTCAAAAGGAAATGTGTTTTCGATCTCAATAATTAAACCGCATTCATTGTCGTAAATGTTTTTTCTTTTTTTCGATAATTCATGTTAAAACTTTCCGAACCTATAACTTATAACCGCATTCATAGTTGGAAATGTTTTTTTTTTCGAAATTCATGTCAAAGCTTTCCGAACCTATAACTTTGTCAAAACTTTCCGAACCTATAACTTTTTCAAAACTTTCCGAACCTATAATTTTTTCAAAACTGAACCTATATTCGAAAGGAAAGGCGATTAATCGTGGCTCGATCTCAACAATTAAACCGCATTAATAGTTGGAAATGTTGATTTTTTCGAAATTCATGTCAAAACTTTCCGAACCTATAACTTTGTCAAATTTTTCCGAACCTATAATTTTGTCAAAACTTTCCGAACTTATAACTTTGTCAAAACTAAACCGATTTTCAAAAGGAAAGGCGTTTTAGTCGTGGCTCGATCTCAATAATTAAACCGCATTCATAGTTGGAAATGTTTTTTTTTTTTTTAAATTTATGACAAAACTTTCCGAACCTATAACTTTGTCAAATTTTTCCGGACCTATAACTTTGTCAAAACTTTCCGAACCTACAACTTTTTTCAAAACTTTCCGAACCTATAACTTTGTCAAACGCATTTATTGTTGGAAATGTTTTTTTTTTTTTCGAAATTCATGTCAAAACTTTCCGAACTTATAACTTGTTTTAAAACTTTCCGAACCTATAACTTTGTCAAAACTTTCCGAACCTATAACTTTGTCAAAACCGAACCGATATGCAAAAGGAAAGGCATTTAAGTCGTGGCTCGATCTCAATAATTAAACCGCATTCATAGTTGGAAATGTTTTTTTTTTTCGAACTTCATGTCAAAACTTTCCGAACTTAAAACTTTTTTTAAAACGATCCGAACCTATGACTTTGTAAAAACTAAACCGATTTTCAAAAGAAAAGGCGTTTTAGTCGTGGCTCGATGTCAATAATATAATTTATGACAAAATTTTCCGAACCTATAACTTTGTCAAAACTTTCCGAACCTATAACTATGTCAAAATTTTCCGAACCTATAACTTTGTCAAAACTGAACCGATTTTCAAAAGGAAAGGTGTTTTAGTGGTGGCTCGATCTCAATAATTATACTGCATTCATAGCTGGAAATGTTTTTTTTTTTTTTGCGAAAGTCACATCAAAACTTTCCGAACCTATAACTTTGTCAAAACTTTCCGAACCTATAATTGTTGTAATTTCCTTACTAGTGAGTTGGTCAGCGTTAGTAAGTAAGAAGACGATGCACTGCAGTTTATGTTAAATTTTTATTAGAACAACGACGCGACTTATTTTGCGGTCTAAAACGAAGTGAAGTATTACATGCTATGATGAAATTAACTTTGACATACGATCAGAAGTGCCAGATCATTACATTACATTCATAGAAGTGCTAAATTGTTACATTGTATTATAGTTACATTTGCAACATAATGTGACACCGCGAGCACTTGAATGGATGTTGTAGCCCAGCCGGCAAACACAGCATATTTGCGTGGCCGTTATAAATGCAAATGCAGGGCTCATCATTTCATGCAAGGCTCAGCGTTTTCTTCTATCTTAAGATTCATTGTATTCACTTATATTCAGTCTAAAACGATACTTCAATAAATCCAGGCGCATCGTCGGTTAAATAATAAGTTATGTTTGCAAAAGCATTTCTCAATGCACTAATATATTAATTCAGGAACATACTGATACAATCAAATGCATCTATCAATGCTATAAATGTCAACTCAGTGACATAGTAATACATGCGTACTATATCTCTATAGGGTTTATTTAATGTGGCGTTTTCCATGAAGGATTACAGCCACGTATCCAAGGATATAGCACAGCGAGTTTGGTTTAAGCGCCAGACTAGCGCCCCTGTTACGGTACCAATTCTATAATGTGCACTTGTCGGTGAGGGTTTTAACTACCAGCGAAAGCACAAATACCACGATACTCCCACAATGGGGCCTACCTCAATGAGCAGCCTTGGAGGACTAACTCAACCCATGGTACCGACTAAAGGACTCAGTTGGCCTCTCGCAACATTTTAATCAAAAATTAAATTAATTAATTAAACTCCTATAATATATTTATAATTATCTTTTATCCAAAACTCCATTCGAATTAAAAAGAAATTTCTAAAAAAAAAAATGTATCCTAGACGATTTTAAATTTACTTAATTATGGATTTTTTTTGTTTATATGGTGAGTTTGGAAAAATTGATTTTATGCATGTTCATACTTATTGAAGTTTAACATATATGTATGTGTATATTTATGATCATTAATATTTTTTTTCTTTTCAAAAATCACTAAAAAAATTTTTTTTATTTTGTTTATATTACGAGCAAAAAGATCAAATATTTAATTAAATTAATTTTATACATTTTTCATAGTATCGCTTAAAGCATTAGTTATATTAATTCGTTGCATAGTAGTGCAAGTGATTGCGTGATTTTGTGTGACATACTTCTAGGCAAAGAGCTTATACTGATTTGTTAAAAGCACAGCATACACTTACTCTCCTTCTTTTTATACCCTTAACCCATTGAAAATGGGTAAAAAGGGTATAATGGATTTGTGCAAAAGTATGTAACAGGCAGAAGGAAGCATCTCCGACCCCATAAAGTATATATATTCTTGATCAGCATCAACAGCCGAGTCGATATAGCCATGTCCGTCTGTCCGTCCGTCCGTCCGTCCGTCTGTCCGTCCGTCCGTCCGTCCGTATGTATGAACGCGTCGATCTCAGAGACTATAAGAGCTAGAGACTCCAGATTTGGTATATAAGCTCGCCTAATCCCTAGGCAGTACAAGTTTGTTTTAGATTTTCGATAACTCTTCCCGTTTCCGATATACACATGTAATCGATAACAACAAAATCTTCAATTTAGAAAACTTTTTGATGCAGTTTGAAAGATTAGACTAAATAAAGACAATCTGTGAAATTTTATTGAAATCGGTTGAGAAACACTGGAGATATGGAGTATTGAAATTAAGACACATACAGACACTCACACATACTTGCAAGCACTGACTGTATGCGTAAATTATAGGGTTAAGGGTATAGTCTAGTCGGGATTTCTCGACTAGAGCTTTCTTACTTGTTTTTTTTTGCTTTTATGAGAGCGGCTTGAAGATAGGACGATAGAATGACCAAAAAAAAGGATAATTATATATATATATATTTTTTTTATTTTCGAATTACTCAATTACTTGATAAAAAGTGAAATAGAAATAATAAATAATAAAAATTGTGGCGGTGGGTTTGTGTTCTTAGCACTAAGTTAATTCGTTAGCACTATGAAACTTAAATTTTATTTATTTTTTATTTTATTGGTTTATATCATTATTTCATTATGTTGATTCGTCTATATTCATTTTTTCGTTTTCCACTTGAAATCTACTTTACTTGAATTCGCATATGAATTTTGAATATAGGTAATTAACATTTTCTTATAAATTTAAAATAAAAAATTCTGGTTTTCTTCAGTTCATTTGTTGGTTATCTTTTGGGGGGCTGAGTTTCATTCAGCGTTGGCTGCACATAGCCTTGGCGGGGCTGCTGAGGTCATCCTGCACATCCAGTCCAAATAGGTTATGGTTTGTTTCTCCGCGTGGTCATGTTGCGGCGAGTTAGTGTCATAATTTTTTTTTTCTTTTTCTTATTAGTTTCAGTTTTTGGGATTATTGTCACTGCACTTGTTCTTGCTTAGAACCGTGGCACATTGTCGGGTCAAGGCTGCTGTTGGCCTTTATCACTTTGACTTGGTGCGGTTAAAGTTCAACACTCCGCGTGGTTGCGCTTGCGAGTTATCAGCATATATTTTTTTTTTCTTTTATTGTTCAGCGATTTAAACGGCGGCGGCGACAGAATTTGCTTATGGAAAACTTTTTCCCGGCGTTATTAACGTATAATAAATAAATATAGCCACGCGGTTATCACGTTAAAAAAAAAAAATATCGATGCAACGATCATCCTCGGGGGCCACATCTCGGCGATCAAGGTCGATTTCGGGGATATTCGAGAGTTGCATTTCTCTCTAATCACCAGTGTACACTTAATTGGCTGAATAAATATAGAGGGCGCTAGACATGAGCGAACCCAAAGCCCAGGGACTTGGCTTCGACTTTGGCGGTTGCACAAGAGATAGAGTCGATCCATGAGAGGTATGCGTTGGAAAATAACTTTGCGAAAAGCCAAGAAGATAGGGAAAACAGGTCAAATGGTCGTCCTAAGGAATAAACTTTTCAGCATCCAGACGAACAACCAATTGGCACAAAAAAAAATCCTCATTTTAACAAGCAACGTAAGTCTCAAGACCAGTTCAGCCAGCACAGTAATAGGTAGCAGGTGCACAACAGTGCACAAGAACATATGGAGGTCGATCCTTCCATGTCAGGGTTCCATCCACCAAACCAAGTCTTAGATCACACGCGATCAAAGAAAATAAAAAAGAGTAAACCATGTCACGCAGCACGCGGGACAGGGAACAAAGTCATATGCCGATGGCGCCTCTAACGCAGCGCCAGAAATTGACGATAATGCCTCAGATAATTATGACTCAGAGGCCATACATTTTTTAGGGGTAGATCCCTGCTATCGGTCATCAGACGAAGAGTAGCGGGGCTCGACATGAAGTTCCTCATTGATACGGGTGCATCAAAAACTCTCATCCGACCATATAACCGCTCAGTAGACCCTCAGTTACCCACAAATGTTTATTATCATTGATCATGGTTCAAGCAACTTTTTTCCTCCTTTCAAACCTATCGCCGTTCGATGGAATAATAGGACTCGACCTATTAAGACAGGGGCGTCATTATGCTTAGCTTCTGGTCAACTTAAATGGAGCATAGAAATTGAGCAAATTTCCTTTCACACCTGTGATGACGTCAATTTCACTAACGTAGATTGTTTGGATACCTCGTTGGTGGCAACTATCAGGACAACAAGCGAGGAACCCATTTATACCAAACTCTATCCTAAAAAAAACGGTATAATCCAAAAGAGAGTGTCCGTTTACAATAACCCCATATGGGTTGTAGATAAGAAAGGTACTGACGATGCAAGTAATCGAAACATGTATTTAGTTATTGACTTTCGTAAGCTCAATGAACGAACGACACCCGACAAATATCCCTTGCCGAATATTCCCTTTATACTGGGGAAATTAGGAAAAGCCGAGTATTTATCAACGCTAGACGACAAGTCTGGCTACCACCAGATTATACTCGCAGAGCCCGACCGTGAGAAAACTTCGTTTTCGGTAAATGGGGGGAAGTACGAATTTCGGAGACTCCCATTTGGTCTAAAAAATGCGGATATAATTTCCAGAGAACCATCGACTACATACTGCAGGAAAAAAAGCAAATTTTGCTATGTCTACGTCGATGACGTGATTATCTTTTCACAAGATGAAGAGTCCCACGTCAAACATGTAGACTGGGTCCTTAAAAGCCTGTACGAGGCAAACATGAGGGTATCAGAAGAAAAATCACAGTTTTTTTTCATTAAATGAATTTTTTTCGGGTTTTTAGTCACCAGTAGCGGTGCAACAACTGATCCAGAAAAAGTAATGCCCATAAAAGATTACGCAGAGCCCAAAACAATATTCGAAGTATGGTCATTTTTGGCTCTCGCGAATTACTACATTTCGCAGCGATAGCAAGACATATTTCAGAAATATTAATAGGAGAAAATGGAACCGTCAATAGATACAATACACGGAAAATTTCAGTCCAATTCTCTCAATGTTTTAGAAGAACAGGACGCCGAATCATGTGAGCTTTCGCTCACCTACATCATTGAGACAACGGATAAGCCGTTAAATTGTTTTTAGAACCAAATAACCATTGATGAGGAACGTTCCCCATTGAAACGTAGTTTCACATTATTATATACCTCTAAAGAATTGTTACTGGACGAACTTGAAGGAGTAATCATACCAAAGGGCGTAAACGCCTTCCATTGCGACCTGCGTACTCCAGCAATGATACAGGATGCGGTAGTTAGAAGGTTCCCATCCACAAAGTGCTGGCACTGCAAGAATCGAGTGGTGGATATATTCAGGATATATGAAAGGAGGGAAGTCCTTACAGCTGAGCACAATACAGCTCATAAATCGGCCCAAGAGAATGTGAAACAGATTCTCTGCGAATACTACTTTCCAAAAATGTCAAAACTGGCTAGCGAAATTGTTTAAAATTGCAAAACATGCGCCAGGGCTAAGTACGATAGACACCACACAAAAAGAAGAATATTGGTTTGACTCCAATACCTTCGTGTACAGGGGAAATGCTACACGTGGATATCTTCTGTACTGATAAAAAAAATTTTTTCACTTGCATTGACAAATTCTCCAAGTTTGCTGTCGTACAGACTGTTCACTCAAGAACCATTAAGGATCTGAAGCCAGCCTTGATTCAGCTCATGAATTTTTTTCCGAAAGCCAAGGCGATCTATTGTGACAATGAACCATCATTGAACTCACACACGATATCCTCCATGCTGACAAACCATTTCGGAGTCCAGTTGACGTTGTTCAAGCGCACCCAGATGAGCCGCAAGAAGAGATCCAGGATAGATTTAAAAACGCCCAGATCGCGCTCGGAGCCAGAGAAAATTCATCTCGACAGAACAGGATCTTTGGGGTAGGTGAGAACTTCTTGGTAAAATCCAACAGGAGACTTGGAAACAAGCTCACACCTTTGTGTGAAGAGAGGGCTGTAGAAGCTGACCTGGGCACCACGGTCTTCATTAAAGGAAGGGTGGTCCATAAGGACAACATAAAATAAACTTATTTTATTATTAATTCTTCACATTAAGTGTTCATTTTTTGGTGGTGGAATTCATCTCGCCGTAACGCTTGCAAAGTTTGGCATTGTTATCCCAAACATTTTAGATCATTCAGACTTGAAATCTATAACGGTTCTGAAGTCCAAGTACGCGCCCCGCACAATTCGTCACATTCGACGAACGAGCTACAATCAATGGGTCGTTGTTTACCAACATCGCAACATCCAGAGCAGAGTACTGGGAATGGCAAAATCCCCTCTATTATACATCACTACAATCCAGAACATCCTGAATCTCCCGTACCTTCGATTGAACGTACTCAACTTGGAGACTATTCAGGATTTCAAGGAGGAACTCGGCACAAACCGCGCTCCTAGTGTAATCCCCATCATAGGGTTAGTACTTATTGCACTTGCTGGTATCAGCGTCGTGTTTTGGTGGTTCAACAAGATGAGAAAAAATGCAGAAGGGCTAAAGCAGACTATTGTCGAATTAAAACCGGCCGATGGCGGCCTTAGGCTTGAAGGGGGTAGTTAACTAATGTCAATTTCATTTTATAATTAAAATAAAATATGACACCACGTCACAACATTGTGTGTTTGGCTGGATGTTGTGTACCTGGTAGACACAACAATGTTGTGCAGCCGCTATGAATCAGTTCGCGGAGTCCTGCAGCTCTTATTACTTAAGTCAACAAACATCGTTTTCCATGAAGGATTACAGCCACGTATCCAATGATATAGCACAGCGAGTTTGGTTTAACCGCCAGACTAGCGTCCCTTTTACGGTACCAATTTTATAATGTGCACTTGTCGGTGAGGGTTTTAACTACCAGCGAAAGCATAAATACCACGATACTCCCACAATGGGGCCTACCTCAATGAGCACCCTGGAGGACTAACTCAACCCGTGGTACCGACTAAAGGACAGACTCGGATTTTGGTCACCAGAGTGGGTATTTCTTTTAGTCGCCTTATACGACAAGCAGTGAACAATTTACCCAGACCAATAGTCAATCGCGTTCACCAATAGTCAATCGCGATTTAGAGACTCGCAGCAGTGGCGAATCGAACTTCCCCTGCAGTAATATCATGCCATATC
>JAWNNV010000257.1:0-32145 GCA_035044485.1 Scaptomyza reducta | reverse complement strand
GGCTGTTACCTGGTAGTTGGGACACAATTATATATTATCCGGCTCGAATGACCGGCTTGTTCACTTTCTTCAGTTGTCCGCATCCAAACTCCAATGAATTAAAACATTTACTGAGTTATATTAAACACTTACATTATTTATTATTCTGAGATTAACAAAATTTGCTTAGATAATAAATTTCAAATATTAAAGATGCATCCATTCGCTCTTAGGTCTGTGATCACAACTGATCGATTTGGTTTCTAGCTCTGGATAATAACAAAGTATCGATAGTTCAATTTAAGTTATTCAATACATCGAGTATGTTAGCTACTAAATACATTTTTCGATTACATATTTATAACTAAACTTAAATTTATACATATCTTCATCAACAAGACGGTTACAAATTTTTGTCATTTGGAACAACATATTTGAGCGAACAAGGCTTTTCCGTTCTAATGAACATA
The DNA here is from genome assembly GCA_035044485.1 of Scaptomyza reducta. Classification (NCBI taxonomy): domain Eukaryota; kingdom Metazoa; phylum Arthropoda; class Insecta; order Diptera; family Drosophilidae; genus Scaptomyza; species Scaptomyza reducta. The sequence continues at coordinate 31,696 of JAWNNV010000257.1, read as the reverse complement.
AAAACGAAGAACAGAAATCGATTAAACGCCGAAGGCTGTATTCAAATCGCTCTTACATCAAAAAGTACCAATTTTAAAGCAATTGTATCGAACATGAAGCAACATAAGTATGTGTTCAATTATCCTTCTTTTCAAATTTTTTGAATTCTAATTTTGTCTGTACTATTATTATTATTATTATTTGTTACAGTACCCCAAATTGTGAGCCCTTAATTGTACCTTAAGGGGTTTTAAAATGTTATATAGAAATCGAAATATTAGGTCTATAATTTTTGTAAGAGAAGCGAATTTTTTTTCCTCAACTTATATTACAATTATTTTATTTATTACTAGGTATTACATTGATAAATTGAATAAATAATGTTTAAATCAAATTGTTAGTTATTATTTTCTTTTAAAAAATAACATTTGGCCTATAATATGAAAGATGCTAAAAAGGGGCGATTTACTTATTCTTTTTTTTTTTTTTTGATCATTATCATTTACACAAATATATTTTTGGATAATTATTAAAAAGTACCTCGAGGATATGGCCGTAAAAACGCCATTAAGGGAGCAGTGGTCAATGTCCCAATTCGCGTAGCCAATGTTGTAACATCACTTATACGGGCGTTCAATGAAGCCGAGGTTGTTCAGACACACGAAAATGTAGCGGTGCAGAGAATTATAATGGCACCTGGAGAAGGCCATCGTCCTTTGGATATGATTGCAGATTACGACTCCGAGGAACTAGCCTTCCCAACAATATTCGCTGGCATTAAAAGAAAATGTACCGACAGTTTTACAACTATAGTTAGGTCCGAGGATAGGAATTTTGATAGAAGAACTGATATATTATTTCATAACAGTTTGGTCTTTCGACATTTTGTATAACGTTCCTCGCAGCTGAAACTAGATGGACGGAACTTTTGGTTTTGCTTTCAAAAAACGTTAACAAAGTAGAAATTAAAATTTCAATGACAAGGCCCGTCTCACAAGAGCTGATCCAGTAACTTGCGCTATGTATTTTGGTCATCGATTTTAGGCAGCTTCTAAAATTTATGAAGAAGGAGGGCGGTGTATTCGGTAGTTATAGGTTCCCTAAAGTTTGAGCTGACCACATATGGCATGTTTTGGCTGAAAGACGCCCCTAAGCTTGACATCAATGAAGAATCAAGCATTTCCCCAGTAAAGGCATTTATTAATCAGTTTATCACAACTGATACAAAAATTCAGACCCTTTTAGAATTTCCGTTTGACCGCGAAAGTATAGAGCGTTTTAGTGATTTCAATAACTTCTTGTCCTACGATTAAATTAACATCAGTTTTTATTGATATATAAAAGCACTTTTTAAAGCGAACACTTGTAGCTATTACGCTTAACGTTTACCATATTCATCCTTTTCAACTGCAATGAGCCAACAACTGCAATGAGCCAACACTGTTCATTTAAGATCCCTATGCTACATACGCCTGCAAAATAAGTACACAACTGCTGGGCAGAGAACTTAAATTATTTGTGGGCATGTATATAGACATTGAAAAGATCTGTGTTATTCAGTTTGTTATAACATATGTTGTTTTTGGTTACGAATTAAATTGTGGTCTTCTTTATATGTCGCTTTAGTATCTGTTGTTATAAGGCAAATGGGTTTGAATATTTACATACCTTTTCGACAAGCCTCTAGTACCTTCGCCAAAAAACATTTTCAACAACACTTGCACTTCCTAAGCTGCCTACCTTTGTTATTTTCATAATTAAAAGTTTTATCGCAATTTGTTCTTGACAAATTTGTCGCCTGCGATAAAATACATAGATAACAGCTTTGATGCTGCAATGCTCTTTTTCTCTCAGTAGTGAGATTGCTTCCAGAGCTTAGGAGTTTAATCACAGCTAACTTCGACTATAAAAAGTGCATGCGTATTAGATCGCTCTCTTCTTTTTGTTCAGTCTGCTAATTGTCACGCCGGACCGTCGAGTCGCGATCGATCGATCGCTAATAATAAAATACACTACAATGCCAAAGAAACAAAATAATTTAAAGTAACAGAAACAAACAAAAAACTAACATCAAAAGCAACGATGGACTCTCTCGCTGGAAGGCCTTTCATCGTCGGAGCAGTACATATGTAAGTACATAAAAGCTATGAAAAAGCAACTCTGTTTTATTGTTTTTTGTGGCAAGTTCTAATCACAGCTGTATATTTGTTGGTCACCTTGAATTAAATTACAATTAGAGCAATTAATTTTGTTAATATAACTAATTGCAGAAAAAGTAAATAGTAAAAAAAAGAAAAAAAAACCATTAAAAATATACATATATATTATACATATTGATGAGTCCGCAAAAAATCACAATTTAAAAAAAAAAACAGTTTGCTGACCCTTCTCTTATTTAATTTAAACGGGATCGTTTCGTTCACTGTTTTTGCAGCGCACACATGAAGTAAAGTGTAATTATAACCCGAATAGTTATTCAAATTATTGCTAGTTAAACGACATGTATTCGTTAGAAGTTTTATAGTCATACACTGTTAAAATTAGTTAAAGTATTAAAATTGTTATTTGAAGTTACTTTATTTTTAAATGTTAGCATAATATGGAAAAGCTGGTTTTTTTATGATGATATATTCTTACCGAGAAATCTTTGTTAAATAAATTAAGCACCTATCATGAGGATAATGAAACGGAATTTGTTATTCTTCTATTTTTTTTATAAATTCGAGTATGCACGAATAATTGATTTAGTCCTATTGACATGGTAACGTAACAGTAGTAACCTATTTGTTTTTGGGGACTTTAAAAACATCCCGCTAGTAAAGTCCATGGTTGGGTAGGGTATAGAATGCGGTTGTCAACCACCAACTTCAGACACCGACGTAACCAGTTAACAAGAGAAGTCACCCATTTTTTTTTAAGCATATCGGTCTGTGAGTTACAGCTCGTCTAGCTGCCTCGTTTTGTTTTGTTTTCTTTATTTTGTTGACGATATTTTGCAAATTTTTGTTTTCTTTAGTTTCCGTAGGGATCCTTAATAAAATTTTGTAAGCAAGAGTCAAGTAATTAGCAAAACCCACCCCACCCCGAAAGAGCTACGGTAATATAGGGTCCCACTCCGCTATACCTTCTTCGACTCACTGGACGAATGCGATTGACCAATCCGTTAACCTCTGGTCAGTACATGCAGACGTTGGCTAGATTATGTAAATTTTTGTCGTCCAGACGTGGCAAAAAGTCTAAAGAAAAGTCTACATAAATTTTTTTTTTCGCTTCAAAGTGGAGCAAAGTCTACAGATAATTTTAGCAAAAGGTTACATAAATTTATGGCGCCCGACAACGTGGGGCATCTGTATCTCTTTTGAAACCAACTGTGTGGGACATCTGTCTATCTTTTTGAATCTACTGTGTGGAGCCTCGGTCTTTAGGTGAAGCCGTTCATAAGTTTTTGGAACCAACTGTCTGTGGCTTCCTTTTTCGGTAAAGACCAGGAATTGTGTTTGGTTACATAATTTGTGGAGGTCAACCTTAAGGCTGGGATATAAAGTTTGAAGGCCTACATTACAGAAAGATAGTAGAGTACACACCTGGTTTGTAAAGAAAGCATATATATTTTTTCTATTTTTTCCTAATCTATGGTGCTATAGGATTCCTGATTTGAATTGCCACAAGCCGAAGCATCAGATTATGAAAAACATGACGTTATTTTTTTAGGCGTTTTGGATTCTTATAATTAGAGATAGTTCGATTATCTGCCAAAAGCTTAAACTAATGGGTCATATATGAGATAGAAAAGTCAAAGCTATTGTTGCCACCTGATAGTTGTAGAGATGCTCATACAACCTTAGCTCAGATATTTTTTTAATTTTGGACACAAGCTGTGCTTGAAGTAGTAGAAGCTAGAAAATACTCTTCAACGCTTTTTGGATTCTTGCATGTTTTGGCTCAGCTCAGACATCCTGCCAATTGCTAAGAAAAGAGACTTTTTCTTGAATAGCACTTGTTGCACACTCAAAAGTCCAAAGTATATCGCTAGTAGGATCAAATTGGTTATTAGTTTATAAGGTTATAGGCAATGTTGAATTTAGGCTGGATCTGCACATCATGCGACATTGTAATTGTACCGCTTTCTGGAAACACTGTTAAAAACTAAAAAGAGCTTTAACCATTTTTATTGATCTGAGTAATTGAATTGAATTAGTTGAAATGCCCCATATTTTGCTACTTCTTATTTAAAACTGGCCGATTAAGTTACTACTGTGTATGTTTACCAAAAAATGTCATAAAAGGTAAAATTAATAATAAAAAATTAATAAAAAATATTTTTTTTGATGAAATGTTACCAAGACATTCTCCTGTACAAGCTCGACAGCCAAGTACTGATGCAGTACAAAACTGTTTAGTTTGTTCTCAAGTATTAACGGATACAGAACCATGATATGTCACACCTTGTAATCATGTGTACCATAGGCAAGAGAGTCGGCTGACGACTCACAAATACTGTCTAAGTTGTTTTCAGATCATTGAAACAAACCAGTAAAAACTAGTGGTAGCAAATTTTTCGCCAACGCGACAAACAGAAGGCATGCAGCAGTCGAAAAATCGACGTACTGTCACGCGCAGCTTGGCACGATCCCTAAATGAAGAACCAGACTCATAACCTGCTAGGATATGTACAGATCAGCAGTAATAGTTATAATCCTGCTGCTGCCCAATCCAATTCTAAAAGACGAGGTAGACCAAGTATAGATTACTCTTTAATACAGAATATGATAGAGCAGACCGTTTCTCGTTTGGTATCCAGTCTAAATATAAACCAACGAAGACAATCACCCATCAGAAATAACCGAGTACATTATAATGAGCGAATATCATCACCGAGTCCATCGTCAGTACCTAGCAGTCAAATTTATAATATTGTGCAAAAGTGGAACTTAACTTTTGAGGGAACTGAGCAAGGCTTAACCATAGAAGAATTTATTTATCGAGTTAAATCACTAACGGATGTAACTTTAGAAAGTGATTTTCAAGGCTTTTGCAAGCACTTGCATATATTATTTACAGCCAAAGCACGAGATTTGTTTTGGAGATATCATAAAGGAGTATCTCGTATTATCTGGTCTAATTTTTGTATGTCCTTAAGACAACAGTATAAAGACATCGGACTTTCTTAGCAAAGAACGTATTCGTGCACGAAAGCAAAAGTCAGAAGAGACGTTTGCAATGTTTTTCGATGCTGGGCCAGCACTGATTAATAACTCATCTGTCCAAATAGACGAAGACGAAATTCTAGAGGTTCTTAAAAATAATCTTTTATCCGAAACGCGTCAACAGTTATTATATCAGCCAATAAAATAAAATAAAATCAAATAAAAGAAAATCTATCTCGTGAAATAGGTTCATGTTTAGAAAGTACAAAAGCAAAAGTACCCATATATCGTCGTACGGTACACGCAATAGAAATAAATTATCATCAATATAATAATCAAGAAGAAATTGAAAGTGAAATTGCAGCAGTTCGCGCTTCACACGCAAAGCTCGTGTGTTGGAATTGTGATGTCATAGGACACGCGTGGCAAGACTGTTTAGCAGAGCGTCGCATATTTTGTTATGGTTGTGGGGAACCAAATATATATAAGCCCCAATGTCAAAAATGCATCCGTCGCAAATCGGAAAACCGAATACAGGGTGCATCCAACACCACCAGAATGCCCCCGTCGAAATAAAAGCTAACAAAAATGAAAATAAAATAAAGAATGCTCAGCCAACGCAAATCTCACCAAGCAGGCAAGACGCGTCTCAGAAAACATATAAAAAGTCACATATTGATTGTTTACAAAATTATAAAAAAACAAGTAAGAAGGCTCTAGTCGAGAAATCCCGACTAGACTATACCCTTAACCCTATAATTTACGCATACAGTCAGTGCTTGCAAGTATGTGTGTATGTATGTATACGCGTATAGTGCATACCTTCTTAATTTCAATACTCCATATCTCCAGTGTTTCTCAACCGATTTCACTAAAATTTTCACAGATTGTCTTTATTTAGTCTAATCTTTCAAACTGCATCAAAAAGTTTTCCAAATTGAAGATTTTATTGTTATCGATTACATTTGTATATCGGAAACGGGAAGAGTTATCGAAAATCTAAAACAAACTTGTACTGCCTAGGGATTAGGCGAGCTTATATACAAAATCTGGAGTCTCTAGCTCTTATAGTCTCTGAGATCGACGCGTTCATACATACGGACGGACAGACGGACGGACGGACGGACGGACAGACGGACGGACGGACGGACGGACGGACGGACAGACGGACATGGCTATATCGACTCGGCTGTTGATGCTGATCAAGAATATATATACTTTATGGGGCCGGAGATGCTTCCTTCTGCCTGTTACATACTTTTGCACAAATCCATTATACCCTTTTTACCCATTTTCAATGGGTTAAGGGTATTGTTGAGCTATTGAGCTTTTTCAATAGCTATAAACTTTTCACAATAACTAAAAACGCACGAAATTTGCATTATTATAAATAGTTTATTTGCACGAAATTTGCATTAATCTAAATAGTTTATTTGCCTTCGTGGCCAAACTTAAACGAGTTATAAATGTTAAATGTTAATAATAAGCTCCGAAATGAACTTATTATCTACTGAAATGCAGCTGCTGTTGCTGTTGAAATCAAACAAACACCTTTCGCGATCAAAAACGACTGATTAGCTGCCGAATTGCAGCGGCTGTTGCTCCCCATCGGGGAGTCTTCCTCTCTCTCCCTCTCATATGCAAAACAAAGTTATTGTAGTTACGTTAAACTTGCTCTTATGCTGCGCAGAGCATAACTTATCATACGGTTAAATATTTAAGAGCGAAACTAATTTAGTGGTTGTTTGGTGAGGATACATGCGTAACCAAACATTCTCCCCCCGTTGAAAGACACGGGCTTTCAACAGCATCCTCCTTCGGAAGCGCACACAACTTGCGCACAGCTCTCTTTATCGTTCCAGTTGACGTTTTGAGAAAATGCATGATGATGGCGCGTGTGACAGGATGATGGCTCGGAAGTATAATGGGATGCTGCGCATCGAAATCCAGATTCGAGTGCTTTAGACGGCCACCAACACGAAGAAGTCCAAACTCATCGATGAATGGGTTAAGCGAGGCAATAGAGCTGGATGATGCGATCGTCCGTCCGTCTTGAAGAGCCCTATACTCATCACTCAGATTCGCCTTCTGGATGCTCCGCAAGAGTAGTTGAGTGCCCTTGTGTATCCAATCTACTGTTAGACTGGGATGCCTGATGCGATTCCGAAATTTATATATATATCCGAAGACACGACGCAGCTTATGAAAGGAATTTGCAAACTTGCATCCTAAGCTGACATCAAAGCATCTAGGGATAGCAACTAGCACCTTTTGCCGTAGCTCAGGAAGCGTACGGGCAGGTAAACATGATGCGGGCCAGTCGCACTCTCCTTTTGTTAAAAAATCGGGACCATGAGACCACAACGATGATTCTAAAAGGTCGCTGGGAAGCGCTCCTCTAGAAAGAATGTCTGCCGGGTTGCATTCCGTCGGTACGTAGCGCCATTACATTCCTGTCGTTAGCTCCTGTATTAAAGATATGCGATTAGCCGTGAACGTTTGGAAACGTGAAGGCTCATCTCGTATCCAGGATAAAACAACTGCCGAATCCGACCAACAATAGTATCTAGCGTTAAATAAATTCATGTGAGCTACTTCGCGAATAAGTTGAGATAGAAGTGAAGCAGCAGATAATTCCAACTTGGGTACTGTGAGAGTTCGTAAAGGTGCCACTCGAGACTTAGAGCACAACAAATGAGCTATGCGCCGTCCCTCTGTTGTGGATACAACGTAAATGCATCCACCGTAAGCCTCAATGCTCGCATCACTAAAACCATGAACTTCGATGATGCCCTTTGGAACAATGACCAGTCGAGGGAGTTTTATTTGCTCTGTGTTGCAAATATCTGCACACAAGTTGTTCCAAGAACAGTGCAAAGAAGCAGGAAGACTCTCATCCCAATCCAACTGCTCTCTCCAAATGTGCTGCAGAAAGATCTTGGCCTTGGCTACCACGGGTCCGATAAGTCCAAGCGGGTCATAGAAACGAGCAATGGTAGACAGCACCGACCGTTTGCTAGGCTTTCCAGGCGCTTTCATAGGCGAAAAGTTAAACAGAAGGCAGTCAGAGGCTGGATCCCACGCAAGTCCGAGAGTCTTCGTGACATCCGTGCCATCGTCAAATTTTAGAAAGGTCTCCCTCTCCTCTTCAGGAACCTGTTGAAGCACGCGAGGATCGTTGGAGCACCACTTCCTAAGTTCAAAGTTTCCCTTTCGAAGCAGACTGACTGTTTGCTCCATGATATGAACAACTTCCTCGGCAGAGTCACCTCCAGTGATGAGATCATCTACGTAGAAATCGTTAAGGATCACTTTAGATCCAGCAGGAAATGATCTTCTTTCATCAATAGCTAACTGCTGCATGGAGCGAACCGCCAGAAAGGAAGCTGGCTTTGTGCCATAGGTGACAGTATCCAGCTTGAAAACTTTAATTTCCTGATGAGGCGAATCACGCCACAAGATACATTGCAAATAGGAATCGGGTTCAGCCATCCTAACACACCTATACATTTTGCAAATGTCACCAGTCAGGGCTATTGGGAATGTCCTAAACTGCAACAGTGTAGCGAACAGCTTGCGTTGAATAGTTGGGCCTGCCATAAGGATTTCATTCAGGGAATAACCAGACGAAGACACGGCCGAACCATCAAAAACAACTCTAAGCTTAGTTGTTGAGCTATCTTCCTTGAGAACACAATGATGAGGAAGATAATACTTGCAGCGACTTAGCATGTGCGACTCCACAAGAGACATGTGGTTCAAATCCACATACTCCTTGATAAATGCTGAATATTGTGACTTCAACCCAGGATGACGCTCTAATTTGCGCTCGAGGTTGCAAAAACGACGATATGCTTGTTGATGTGAATCTCCAAGTAGATCCACAGTATGCTTAACTGGAAGGCGAACCGAATATTCGCCAGTGTCCAAACGAGCAAAAGTTTGTTTAAAATGCGCTTCACAATCAAGTTCCTCCTTGGTAGATTCGTTGACTAAACGAGAACACGATTCTACCTCCCAAAACCGACGAACGATTTCATCAAGCCTGTGATCTGGGCTAGGATTTGGCATCGGAACCGAGCTAGTGACCATCAATGAGGCAGGGCTCGCTGAAGAAGTTCCTCCTGTCACTATCCAGCCCAATTGAGTTTTTTGAAGAATAGGCAAACCAGGCGCGATTTTGATTTGACCGACACACAACAATTCAAAAAACAGGCCAGCTCCAATTAACAAATCAATTTTGTGCGCCTTAAAGAAATCTGGATCAGCCAAGCGAATATTTGAGGGTATGTTCCAGAGCTCAGTGCTAATATCGTAGCTAGGCTGATTTCCAGTTATAGACGGAGCTATGAGAACTGAGATGTTGGCAGAGTACGCAGATGCTAGAGATTGAAAACTTATCTCGGCTGAATAGCCTTCTGAGGCAACAGTAGACTCCCCCAATCCTGAAATCAAAGTAGGTGAGCGATGCCTTCGCAGCTGGAGGTGCTGAGCTAGACGAGACGTAATAATGTGCACCTGCGAACCAGAATCAAGTAGCGCTCGGCAAGGGACTAAAACTCCAGTACGACTTCTAACGTTGATTACAGCAGTTGCCAAGAGCACCATGTCTTGACTACGATTTTGGGCTACAAGTGTTGCAGAAGGGTTTGCAGCACGCGGATGCGGAGCAACGTTAACTTGTGAGCCGTCAATCTGATTCTCGAAATGCAGAAGCGTATGATGCTTGGCCTTGCAACGGTAGCAGGTAGTGGAGCTGCACTCCTTTAACCGATGACCTTTACGCAGGCAATTGATGCAAAGGTTGAGCTTCTTCACCTCTTGTAGACGCAGTTGCGGAGACAGATTTGCAAAACGGGAACAGTTGTAAATAAAGTGGCCAGAGGTCTCACAAAGCACACATTTATTTGTGTTGGAGTGAGTAGCAACAAAGGCCTTTCTACTGGTGTTAACGATTTTACTACTTTTCCCCACCTTAGAGCTAGGCGTATACGTTGCCATAGCGTGTTCCACATTTTCCAACCTTTGACATCGTCGATCCAGAAATGCCATGAACTGCTCACAGGTCGGAATAGTATCCATTGGTGCTGTCTCCTCCCAACTGGTCTGCGTTGCCGTGTCCACCTTCTGCAGCCAACTGTGCACAATAATGAAATCCGCAATCTGCTCCACGTTGCCCAGGCTTTGTAGAGCGCGAATGTTGGCGTTAACTGTATCCGAAAGGGCTCGAAGTTTTACTGCTGATGATGACTCGATGCAATCTAAACCCAAAATCTCCGTGACATGAGCTTGGAACATGAGACGCTTGTTGTTAAACCGTTTTTTAAGGAGCTCCAATGCAACTCGATAGTTAGCGCTGCTGATTTCCAACGAAGAAACACTATCTAGAGCTGATCCTTTCAGGCACGATCGCAAGTGCTGAAACTTCTCCACATCCGAAAGTCCTGAGTCCGCATCAATGATTGAAGAGAACATCGCTATGAACTCTGCAAACTTTGTATACCCTCCACTAAACTCGGGCAGCTTGATTTCAGGCAACCGGATTCTGCCTTGAGACAATGTGTGATTGTCACCACATGTATCTTGCCTCAAAGTCGAACACAACGGCGATGATAACTTTCGCTTGTCAATTTCGCGTCGCAAGCCGGTTTCAGCTAATATTGAGAAGTCATCAAAACTTGCGCGTAACTCACTCCCGATTTCATCATAATCCAGCTCCTCCAATGCGTCATGCATGCGGTAAAAGGCCTGCTGAGCACTTTCCAACGCCTTAAACCGAACAACCAACTCTTGTTCGCTAAGATGCACAATTTGCTCCGGAGCAAGTACTTTGGCCATCCGTTTTACTTGCTCATCAATAGCCTTGGCTTTGGCTTTGTAAAACGGGGCACCAGGAGACTGAGCGGCAGCAGAATTATGCATTTTTAAATGTTTTTGTAGGAGTCAATCAATTTTCCACTAATGCTTTAACACACACGTTCGACCGATGCAATGTCAATTTGAGGTCAAACTTTATTCACAAGCGCAGCAAAACGAAACAGGAAAAGCAATAACAATGCAGAAACGGCTGCTGCAACTGTTTAAGCAAACGAGATAAGGGCATCGACCGTACCGAAAGTGAGCACAAAACGAACCGTTGATAACGATAATTTAAATAATTTGTGTTTATTTAAACGAACGAATCACGTCGGGGTCACCAAATGTTGAGCTATTGACCTTTTTCAATAGCTATAAACTTTTCACAATAACTAAAAACGCACGAAATTTGCATTATTATAAATAGTTTATTTGCACGAAATTTGCATTAATCTAAATAGTTTATTTGCCTTCGTGGTCAAACTTAAACGAGTTATAAATGTTAAATGTTAATAATAAGCTCCGAAATGAACTTATTATCTACTGAAATGCAGCTGCTGTTGCTGTTGAAATCAAACAAACACCTTTTGCTCCCCATCGGGGAGTCTTCCTCTCTCTCCCTCTCATATGCAAAACAAAGTTATTGTAGTTACGTTAAACTTGCTCTTATGCTGCGCAGAGCATAACTTATCATACGGTTAAATATTTAAGAGCGATTCTAATTTAGTGGTTGTTTGGTGAGGATACATGCGTAACCAAACAGGTATAATTAGGAATAAGATTTTTACGGAAGTAAGGCCCAATGAAATTGTGAAAACAAGTAGAAACGCTGTAAGAATTAGATGTTATTATGATAAGATAAGAAACAACCTCAGATTATTGATGTCTGCTATAGTAAATAATAAGAATGATTTAAGAAGTTATGCGGAAGTCTCTTTTCTTGAGTTTAAAGAACTTGGATTACTGGATACTGGAGCAAATGTCAGTTGCATAGGAGTTAGTTTAGCGAAAGAAAATTTTAATGAATGCCCAGAGTTTACACCGTGTGGGTCATATGTTAAAACTGCTGATGGTCGATCACATACGGTCTTTGGAGTTTTACATGTTTTATTGACTTACAACGGCGTTCAGAAGCCAATGCAATTGTACGTGATCCCCTCAATTCAACAGAAACTGATTCTTGGCATAGATTTCTGGAGAATTTTTGAGCTTGCACCTAAAATAATTCATACCATAGATTTGTCCCAGAGTACTGATATTTCAGATGATATCTATCCTTTAACTTTATTGCAAATGCAACAGCTTGAAGTGGTGAAAAAACTGTTTCCCAACTTGATACTGGCTTGGGTCGCACGAATTTAATTCAGCATCATATTGACATCGGAGATGCAAAGCCAGTAAAACAACGATTCTACCCTGTCAGTCCCGCGGTCGAAAAGGTTTTGTTTGCGGAGTTTGATCGAATGCTCTCTTTGGATGTTATTGAACCTTCGAATAGTGCTTGGAGTTCACCCATGAGATTAATTCTTAAGCCAAATAAAAGCAAACGAAAAATTAACGATGCTACAGGAAAAGATGAATATCCGCTTCCCAGCACCGATTGAATTTTAGCTCGTTTGCCCAAGGCAAATTTAATCTCGAAGCTCGATTAAGTTGAATGAGAGTCAAAGCCTTTAACAGCTTTTACTGTTCCGGGTAGACCCCTTTATCAATTCAAGGTCCACAATGTGTTGTTTGATGGACGAGATCATACCCTCTGATTTACGATATTTTGTTTTTGGTTATATAGACGATCTTTGTATCGTATCGGAATTTCCACAGATCCCGGCAAAATTTGTTGTTTTGTTAACTGGCCAGCGCCCAAGAATCTTAAACAGATTCGTGTTTTTCTTGGAGTTTGTAATTGGTACCGGCGTTTTATACAACACTTTGCAGAGCTTGCTTGTCCAATTACCGAATTGTTGAAAAACAAGAAAAAGTTCATTTGAACTCCAAGTGGCAATGGACCAATTGAAGGCCATTCTAACAACTGCTCCTGTTTTGAAAAATCCAGATTTTTCAAAGAAATTCTTTTTGCATTGTGACACAAGTGATGGAATCGGAGCTGTATTAGTTCAATTATCTGATATTGAGCATGAGCAACCGATCGCATTTATGTCGAAAAAGTTAAATCGTTCTCAAAAAACTAAAGCGTTACTGAACGCGAATGATTAGCGGTAATCCTTGTGTTGAGCTATTGAGCTTTTTCAATAGCTATAAAGTTTTCACAATAACTAAAAACGCACAAAATTTGCATTATTATAAATAGTTTATTTGCATGAAATTTGCATTAATCTAAATAGTTTATTTGCCTTCGTGGCCAAACTTAAACGAGTTATAAATGTTAAATGTTAATAATAAGCTCCGAAATGAACTTATTATCTACCGAAATGCAGCTGCTGTTGCTGTTGAAATCAAACAAACACCTTTCGCGATCAAAAACGTCGACTAGCTGCCGAATTGCAGCGGCTGTTGCTCCCCATCGGGGAGTCTTCCTCTCTCAACTTGCTCTTATGCTGCGCAGAGCATAACTTATCATACGGTTAAATATTTAAGAGCGAAACTAATTTAGTGGTTGTTTGGTGAGGATACATGCGTAACCAATCGCCTTGCAGTAGAAAAGTACACATGCTATTTTGAGCTTCAAGAATGTGAAGTATTTACTGACCATTCGAGTCTTGTTTGCGCCAACAAAATGTCTCAGGAAGATTGACTCGGTGGATTTAAAGTTTAAGGCAAATCAAGATACATTTCCGATTGTAAAAATAGTTTAATCATATCTGTATATACAGAGAGAACATATGTCAAGCGAGTTGGAGCAAGACAAAATATCATGGAAGTTATGGGTTCCAGAACGTCTCCGATCAGCGGAAACAAGCACATGATGGTTTAGTCTCTTCACATGGAGGTATGCAAAAAACTATTGAGAAAATTCGTCGAAATCTCTTTTGGCCAGGTTTGGCAAGTGACGTACAAAAATACATAAGACAGTGCGAAATATGTAAACAAATGAAGGCACCTAATTATACCCTACGCCCGCCCATGGGTACTCTTAGTCCGACATGCAGGCCCTTCCAGCACTTATATATTGATCTACTAGGACCCTATCCGCGTAGCAAAAGAGGACATATTGGTATTCTTATTGTGCTCGAACACTTTAGCAAATACCATTGGCTGCAACCTTTAAAAAAGTTTACATCTGCAGAAATTTAAGATTATCTATTACATAGTATTTTTCATGCAGTTGGGGTTCCTGAAGTTTGTGTTAGCGACAATGGATCGCAGTTCAAAGCAAATTATTTTAATGTATTCCTTTCAAAGTTTGGAATAAGACATGTTTATACAGCCTTATACTCGCCTCAGAGTAATGCGCAGCGAGTTAACCGATCTTTATTAGCAGCAGTGCGATCTTATTTAAATAATGATCAAACAGATTGGAACCAGAATCTCACAGGAATCTCATGCGCCTTAAGATCTTCGGTACATCAGTCATTGAGATGTTCGCCATATAAAGCTCTGCTTGGTATAGATTTGATAACCCACGGATCAGACTATCGGCTGGTAAGGTAATTGCTTTTACTTGATGGTTAATAAGATAGGTCACCCATTCTTTTTTTTGAAGCATATCGGTCTGTGAGTTAAAGCTCGTCTAACTGCCTCCTTATCTTTTTTTTCTTTATTTTGTTGACGATATTTTGCTAATTTTTTTTCGTCAACAAAATAAAGAAAAGAAAACAAAAGATGGCAGCTAGACGAGCTGTAACTCACAGACCGATATGCTTCAAAAAAAAAAGAATGGGTAGACTTCTCTTATTAACTGGCTTTGGCGGTGTCTTAATGGACTTTACTAGCGGGATGTTTTTAAAGTCCCAAAAAACAATTCGGTTACTATCGTTTATGTTACCATGTCAATAGGACTAAATCAATTTACTCGTGCATACTCGAACTTATGACAAAATAGAAGAATCACAAATTCCGTTTCAATGTACTCATGATAGATGCTTAATTTATTTAATAAAGATTTCTCGTTAAGAATATATCATCATAAAAAACCATCTTTTTCATATTGCTTTTAAAAAAATTATGCTTACATTTAAAAATAATACTTCAAATAACAATTTTAATACTTTAACTAATTTTAACAGTGTATGCCTATAATGGTTCTAACGAATACATGTCGTTTAACTAGCAATAATTTGAATAATAACGATCCCGATTAAATTAAATAAGAGAAGGGTCAGCAAACTGTTTTTGTGTTGTTTTTTTTTTAATTGTGATCAATATGTATAATATTTATGTATGTATATTTTTAATTTTTTTTTATTGGTATTTTTTTTCTTTCACTATTAACTTGTTCTGAAATTAGTTTTATTAACAAAATTAATTGCTCTATAAATTTCATGAGTCAGTTTAACTCAAGTTACAATGTCGAACACTGGAAGACGGCGAAGCGTATTCTTCGGCATCTAAGCGGTAGCAAACAACTCGGCCTATTATTCAAACGAACAGGTGAAGATCTGTACGGAGTTGTCGATGCTGACTGGGGCGCAAATTGCACTGACAGGCGATCATATTCTGGACAGGCTTTTATGTTAGCAGGTGCCGCTATAAGTTGGGAGGCACGGAAACAACGCACCGTTGCTTTGTCAAGCACAGAGTCTGAATACTTGGCAATGAGCGAAGCAACCAAGGAGGCCTTATACTTAAAGGCTATACTCAATCGAAGATGTAATTCGGTTCAGCTCCTGAACGACAACCAAAGTGCTCAAAAACTGGTTAAAGGTTTTGGTTTTCATCCACGCACAAAACACATCGATGTGCGTCACCACTTCATCCAGCAGAAGCACCAGAGTGGCGACATCCGAGATGACTATATGCAGACCGAGCAAATGCCAGCAGATGTCCTAACGAAGGGTCTAAGCAGTGCCAAGCATTACGGTTGCATCTCTTCATTGGGCGTCACCAGTATTTAAGATCATCACGATTGTTACTTTGAGAGTGCGTTTTGCAAATGTAACTATAATACAATGTAACAATCTGGCAGCTCTATGAATGTAATCTGATCGTATGTCCAGGTTAATTTTATCATAGCCTGTAATACACACTTCGTTTTAGACCGCAAAATAAGTCGCATCGTTGTTCTAATAAAAATCAAACATAAACTGCAGTGCGTCGTCTTCTTACATATTAACGCTGAAAAACTCACCAGCCAGGAAATTACAACGGACACCTATATTTCTTACCTTTTAGTTTGATTGGAAAATATGTTAAGTGTAACAAAATGAATTCATTTAATTAAACTAACGTACCAATTTAAATTACAAAAAATTAAAATAAAACAAGTAAGAAGGCTCTAGTCGAGAAATCCCGACTAGACTATACCCTTAACCCTATAATTTACGCATACAGTCAGTGCTTGCAAGTATGTGTGAGTGTCTGTATATATACGCGTATAGGGCATTCTTAATTTCAATACTCCATATCTCATGTGATTCTCAACCGATTTCAATAAAATTTTCACAGATTGTCTTTATTTAGTCTAATCTTTCAAACTGCATCAAAAAGTTTTCCAAATTGAAGATTTTGTTGTTATCGATTACATGTGTATATCGGAAACGGGAAGAGTTATCGAAAATCTAAAACAAACTTGTACTGCCTAGGGATTAGGCGAGCTTATATACCAAATCTGGAGTCTCTAGCTCTTATAGTCTCTGAGATCGACGCGTTCATACATACGGACGGACAGACGGACGGACGGACGGACAGACGGACATGGCTATATCGACTCGGCTGTTGATGCTGATCAAGAATATATATACTTTATGGGGCTTGAGATGCTTCCTTCTGCCTGTTACATACTTTTGCACAAATCCATTATACCCTTTTTACCCATTTTCAATGGGTTAAGGGTATAATAAACATTAAAAGCAACGATGGATTCTCTCTCCCTGGAAGGCTTTTAATCGTCGGAGCAGCGTACACATGTAAGTGCATTAAATTATAGAGCAGCAGCTCGCTGTTTTGTTTTACATATTTTCTAACCAAAGTTTTGTACTTCTTTGAAACTATTATGGACTGTTTATAGTTATGCATATGTTTCATTAGAGGATTCCAACTGTTTATTGGTTACAAAAAAATAAATAAAAATGAATTCAAGTAGAGTGAACCAAATCATTTTGTTCATTAGAAATAAAACAATTCAAATGCATATCATATAAAAATTGCTAATTAAAACACATGTAACCATTATAACATTTATAAGCAAGCGCTTTACAAAAATGCACATGCGATCACAATATTTTTTTTAGCAATATGAAAAAGGCTTTCTCTTCTTTTCTAATGTATTCTTCTAACGAAATATTAGCGACATAAATTAAGAATCTATACTGAGTATAATGAAACTGAATTTCTTATTTTTATATTTTACCATAAAGTGCATATGCACGACTAATAGGAGAGCGCGGGCCCAGGTTAGGGACAATTTGATTACCAGGTTCATTGAGCAGGCGCGAAACACATGGGCAAGGCAAAGTTTTCGAATCTTAGCAAGAGAAGCGGCAACGAACGCTAATATAAATTTGACTAAAAGAGTTAAGCAGTACAGGAGCAATCCACAAAATAGGTTAGCCGAAAATAGTCGAAAAGCGAGCCAGAACAGAGAATTTCAGATTTCCAGATTTCCACATCAAGTGGACAAAATATCTCGGGAAGTTAAAGAAAGTAAATGCAGTGAGGCAGACAGTAGAGATATTTTAAGTCTTCCTACACAGTTCCCTTCCATTAATAGAAGAGCAGGAGCCAAAGTTCGACAAAAACCCAAAGGCTTCAATAACGATTAGCTTACATTTTCTGGTTCTTCTCGATTGCTTAAAAGAGGAATGTGTAATTTCCCCATGCCTTCCTTTTATGATTATTAAGCCTTTAAAACGCCATTAAGGGAGCAGTGGTCAATGTCCCAATTGCCGTAGCCAATGTTGTACCGTCTCTTACACGGGTGTTTAATGAAGCCGAGGTTGTTCAGATAAACCTTAAGCTTAGTATGGAATATAGCCATGATTTCATGGCCAATCAGAAGATAAGTCAACACTGAACTATATAGAAAACACCACATTGTTATTAAAGAATCGTGAATAATTTTAGAGTATTAGGATAGCCAGAAATAAATCCTCAATTAAATGTTTTTTTAACGTTGATGGTATTAATATAGATCAAAATGTGGGGGATAATAATGTCCGATTGATTAAGCTACCAGCTTAATTTTCAGCTGAGAGCTTAGCAGATATTGTTATTTGTCTTAATTTATAGCAGATGTCTATTAGTAATTTAGCAGTCATTGTCCGTTTTGTACAATTAAAAGCCAGGAACAGATCCAACTTCTGTTAAAATACTTTTATGTGCATCCACAGGAAGCTCAGCTTTCGGAATCAGTGGCTCAACAATGCATTCCATGTTTTCATTGCCAGTTAACCAATCTGCTTGGTCTTAAAACATTGCATTCAAGGTTGATTGACCTAAAACTCATTATAATAGATGAAATATCTATGGTTGGTTCTAAAATGTTTTTCCAATTCGACTCCCTTATACAAATTTTTAAACATTCTTCTTCATTAGGTGCTATTTCTGTCATAGTTTTCGGTGATATACGACAGTTATCATCGATGATATAATTCATCTTTTCAGTACAAATGGGCAACAGGCATTTTAATGCATGTAGACTTCGATGATTCACCTACTCCAAGTACTTTATGGATGAAATTTTTAGAGGAATACTAGGATTTCTTGGCCACTCAAAGTTTGTACATCTCACGGAACCTTCTTGGACCCCGATTCATAAAATATTTAAAAGTTTTCAATATAAAAGAAATGAGCAAGTTAATATTAACCGTAAGCAGTTTCCAGTTGTACTAGCAGAAGGTATAATTATACACAAAAGTCAAGGAGCTACGTATAGCAAAGTGGTGGTTCACACTTGCCCTCGATTGCAGCCTGCTGCAATATACGTAGCTTGTAGTAGGGCAACATCAGCATCGGGTTTAATTATTGTTGGAGACTTTGGACCTCCCAGACCTCCCAAAACCGACGACAATGTTCAAAACGAGTTGCAGCTATTGCTTCTTTGAAGCTTCATCGTAAACAGACGAAAATATTGATGTTCCACGGTTTACTATTGTTGTCCTTATGGATAGTGAGGTAGTGCCTCATGCAGTGTGACCTAAGAGGGGAATCGTTATTTACGTTAGGAATGAACTAATTGGCAATGTTTCACTTTGTTTCTGCGGTAGAAAAAGATCCGGATCGGTCGATTTCGAATATAGTATTTTCCAATATAAATCTATTAGTTTTATTGTTTTTTATAAAAGTCCATCCTATCCGCTGTCAGCATTTAAAACAGAATTTGAGGATATATTTCAGAAGTATTTGTTCTTGAATAATAATTGTATAATATTGAAGATCTAGAAATAGCAGGCCTGAAAATATAATCAGTCATCGATGAAAAGTACAAAAACTTAAGGCAAATAAAAAAAATGCACGTTGTAAAAATAGCAGATCCATAGTACATGTCTGGCGACTTGGAGCAAGACAAATTGTCTTGGAAGTTATGGGTTCCAGCGGTGCTAAAACAAGCCCAGGATGGTCTAGTCCAGAGGTGTGGAACCTTTTTACCATTAGAAGCCACATTTAAATTAGGCAGTAATAAGAGAGGCCGCATAAGCTGGTTGACCTAAGAAATTGATTTTTGTGAAATTGTTATAGTTATTCTATACATTTAACAATTTATTCCATTATAAAGAAAAAATAAAATATAATACTACAAAATTTTAAATATAATATACATATAAAACAATATAAAAATATTATAAAAAAAAAAACAATAAAAAATATTTTTTTATTCACAAAATTAGTGACTTATTTTGCTTTGTTTTTTTTTTTGACAATATTTGTATATTTGGATAAAGCTTTGTAACACACAGCTTTAATTAATACTCTAAATGTGCATCTGTAATTTGCGTTCTTAAATTTGTTTTTATTTTTGACATGAGAGAAAATGTTGTCTCCTAACAATAGGTACTTCCGATGCAGGAAAGGAAACGGCGAGCATGTTCTCGAAGGCATGGATATTCAACAGCATTTTTCCTGATTTCTATGGTATCCTTTTTAGCGTTAAAAAGGGATTTGATGATACTATCTTTGATTTGATGATACTATTCGATCGCTTCGCTTGTATTTTGTGTGTTTTATCAGTTTTTAATTCCCCTAACTTTGTGAAAATAACAGTCTTGTGATTTTGTTTTTCGACGGATGTGTAAACACAAAGAAAACATTAAAAAAATAATTTATTTGCACTTTTAGAGCGAAAGTGACAAAACACAACAACAATATACTATACTATACTATATACAATATTCACGCTATTTTTGTTGCATTTGTGTTTTTACTCTCTCGCTCAAACAACCGTTCCTATCTTTCGTGATCTCTTATGCACTCTCTTAGATTGGAGTTGGTCGCGGTTAGTTTATTTTGTTGTGGTTGCGTTTTCGGTCATCACGCTCGCGCAGGTACGTTTTCTTTTGTATTGTAAGTAGCATTTGTTGTGTAGTCAACTTGTAAACAGCTTGTTTAGAGTGGACACAACTCTTTTCTATTTTCATAAAAACTACTTGAATTTAAAATTTTTCAATTTCCAAAACTGTCTGTTGCGGATATCTCACATTGTAAATATTTAATTAACTATATTATTTTTAAAGTTCATTCTCATTTGTCTGAATGTTGTAACCTTTTGCTAAAATTGTCTGTAGACTTTGCTCCACTTTGGGCGAAAAAAAAAATTATATAGCCTATGCTAAAATTTTCTTTAGACTTTACGCCACGTCTGGACGACAAAAATTTACATAATCTAGCCAACGTCTGCATGTACTAACCAGAGGTTAACGGATAATCGCATTCGTCCAGTGAGTTGAAGGAGGTATAGCGGAGTGGAACCCTATATTACCGTAGCTCTTTCGGGGTGGGGTGGGTTTTGCTAATTACTTGACTCTTGCTTACAAAATTTTATTAACGATCCCTACGGAAACTAAAGAAAAAAATTCGCAAAATATCGTCAACAAAATAAAGAAAACAAAACAAAACGAGGCAGCTAGACGAGCTGTAACTCACAGACCGATATGCTTAAAAAAAAAATGGGTGACTTCTCTTATTAACTGGCTTTGGCAGTGTCTGAAGTTGGTGGTTGACAACCGCATTCTATACCCTACCCAACAATGGACTTTACTAGCGGGATGTTTTTAAAGTCCCCAAAAACAATTAGTTACGTTACCATGTCAATAGGACTAAATCAATTTAGTCGTGCATACTCGAATTTATAAAAAAATAGAAGAATAACAAATTCTGTTTCATTATCCTCATGATAGGTGCTTAATTTATTTAACAAAGATTTCTCGGTAAGAATATATAATCATAAAAAAACAAGCTTTTCCATTTTCCTTTAAAAAAATTATGCTAACATTTAAAAATAAGGTAACTTCAAATAACAATTTTAATACTTTAAATAATTTAAACAGTGTATGTATATAATACTTCTAACGAATACATGTCGTTTAACTAGCAATAATTTGAATAACTATTTGCGCTGCAAAAACAGTTAAGGAAACGATCCCGTTTAAATTAAATAAGAGAAGGGTCAGTAAACTGTTTTTTTTGTTGTGTTTTTTTTCTTTTACTATTTATTTGTTCTGCAATTAGTTTTAATAACAAAATTAATTGCTAAATTGTAATTTTATTCAAGGTGACCAACAAATATACGGCTGTGATTAGAACATGTCAGAGAAACAATAAAAGAGAGTTGCTTCTTTATAGCTTTTATGTACTTACATATGTACTGCTCCGACGATGAAAGGCCTTCCAGCGAGAGAGTCCATCATTGCTTGATGTTAATTTTGTGTTTGTTTTTTTTACTTTAAATTATTTTTGTCACTTTACACATTTTCTAATCAGCTGTGGTCTAATACTTATGCATATCGAATACAGAGAACGCAGATATACATATATATATACATGTGCTCTACATACAGATTAAGAGAGAGATACCTGTGTTCGCGAAGAGGGGATCGGTTTCTCTTTGTTAATGTAAATTTTGCACTGCACTCATTAACTGTATTAACACATTAACATCTATAAACTAATACATTGTTTAGAAAAATACTTATCACTTAAAGGCTTTGTATATATAATTTTTTTAACTGCTGATCTTCCTGGGTTGTTGCCTTCTCTTTGGACACGAACAAAAGAAGCTGCTCCGAGGCTTTTATGGACTGAGCAGGCCACGCAAGGGCGAGGAGCACGAAAATTGCGCTTGCTCTTGGCAGAACTGCGATTGAGTGCGGGGATGCACTGAACGTAATTCGGGACGGGATTTGGTCTAATAATATAATAGACCGATACTTGCTAAACCTGCGTAGACAAACGCATGGTGATGTGGTTGTGTCTTTAAGGTTAAGGTCACTTATAGGTCACGTTTTTAAAATTTTTTCAGCTCGCGACTCGACGGACCGGCGTGACAATTAGCAGACTGAACAAAAAGAAGAGAGCGATCTAATACGCATGCACTTTTTTAAGTCGTTCTTTCCAGAGCTTTCCATTGGAGAGTATGAAGTTAGCTGTGATTAGACTCCTAAGCTCTGGAAGCAATCTCACTACTGAGAGACAAATTTTGTCAAGAACAAATTGCGATAAAACTTTTAATGATGAAAATAACAAACGTTACAATGTATAATGGCTGTCTGCTGTTCTAAAAACTGCCAGGTCCGACAGAATACTAAAATGGGCTTTATTGGCAGTTGGCAAATGTGGCACATGAAAAATGTGCTGGATTAACTGGCAGAATAACTGACCTATTAGCCACGACTGACCTTGAGTGGCCTTGTTGGTCATGCTTGGAACGGTAAAAGGACATTTCGGGTTTTACGATGTCTCAACTAGGCTTTGATGGTATTTTCGGACAGCTTAAAAAACTGTGTGAAAATTTCTCGGCGGTTGAGAAGAATCTCAATGGCAAAATTCTCACGAATGAATCTCCTGAACGCAAAAGGCCCAATGTTGTGTTGTTTTTGGATCCACATGCCTACGGAACCCAATAATTTTTCGCATACTTGACATTTTCACTAACCATGCCTAGTCTATCAGCAACGAGTAGGTCGCAGTGAAAAAGGTCTCGAAATCAGTTAAATAGGGCCGATCCGAACTATACAGAGCAGGAAAGAGTGAATAAACACACTTTCTTAAAGAGAGTGAATAAACACACTTTCTCAAAGAGAGTGCAGGAATAATGATTAATTTAGACGTTGAGAGGATTAGGAATAGGGTACTTAAAGAATTAAATAGAAGTAATATAGTTACGCACCTTGAACAATTGGGTGATGCTTCGCGTCGAATAAGGCGCAGAGTGTACCGTTTGTTATTTTGCTCTTTTTCTCTCAGCAGTAAGATCGTTTCCACATCTTTGAAGTCTAATCACAGCTAACTTCATACTCTCCGATAGAAAAAATTTTGGAAACAACTCCTATAAAAAGTGCATGCGTATGAAATAGCTCTCTCTCTCTTTTGTTTACCGTTCGGTGTTAGAAAAAAATGTTAACACGCGACGCACAAGTTAGTGCACAGAAAAAAAATATATTATAATATACGGAAATAACGTTCGATCGCCAATAAGCTTTGGTGATAAAAAAAATTTAAGAACTAAATTCTAAACAACATTAATCACTCGAGCGAAACTAACACCCGGCATAAATTAATAGCATGGGCATATAGTAGCAGCCCCAACTATGCTAAGTGAACATAACCTCACGACGCAATCCAATCGCAAAGCGTTTGTTAACGAATACCTCGTAGGTCTATATAAGTTTTGCCCCGAATCCCGTCCAGCACTGCAGCCTTGCACTTAATCGCAGTGCTGAAAAGAGCAAGTCCACGTTAGTCTTCACACTATATTGGCATGTTCAGTCCTTTGAAGTTCTGCAGCAGCTACTTTTGATCTTATCCAGATAATAAGAACAACCTAGTGGGAGACTAGTATTTGAAAAAATATACAGCGCCTGTTTTTCTTAAAAAAGTTTTTTTTCTAAAATATGTATTCTTTTATTTAGTGTATATGTAAAGTCATGAGTCAAATGCAGTGCATTATCAAGAAAGAAAAACAATTAAGAGAATACGATCTGCGCTAAAAATTCAAATGCAGCGCTCTCTTGTCTGTGGTTAGCGCTCATGTTACCTCGTTCGTTCTCTTCATAAGAGCGTACATAGGCTTAAGTATAAAACACCTATATTTATTGCCTTTTAGTTTGATTGGAAAATATGTTAAGTATAACAAAATGAATTCATTTAATTAAACTAGCATACAAGTTTAAATTACATAAAATAATGAAAAAACAAGTAAGAAGGCTCTAGTCGAGAAATCCCGACTAGACGATACTCTGAACCCTATACTTTACGCATACAGTCAGTGCTTGCAAGTATATGTGAGTGTGTGTGTACGCGTATAGTGCATACTTTTTAACTTCAATTTGCCATATCTCCGGTGTTTCTTAACCGATTTCGGCTACAATTTTCACAGATTATCATTATTTCGTCTAATGTTTCAAACTGCATCATAAAGATTTTTGAATTCAAGATTTTGTTGTTATCGATCACATGTGTATATCGGAAACGGAAAGAGTTATCGAAAATTTAAAACAAACTTGTACTGCCTAGGGATTTGGGGAGCTTATGTTCCAAATCTGGTGTCTCTAGCTCTTATAGTCTCTGAGATCGACGCGTTCATACATACGGACGGACAGACGGACGGACGGACGGACGGACGGACAGACGGACATGGCTATATCGACTCGGTTGTTGATGCTGATGAAGAATATATATACTTTATGGGGTCGGAGATGCTTCCTTCTGCCTGTTACATACTTTTGCACAAAACCATTATACCCTTTTTACCCATTTTCAATGGGTTCAGTGTATAATAAACATTGAAAGCAACAATGGACTCTCTCTCGCTGGAAGACCTTTAATCGTCATAGCAACGTACACATGTAAGTGCATTAAATTATAGAACAGCAGCTCTCTTCTTTGTTTTACATATTTTCTAACTAAAGCTTTATACTTCTTTGGAATTATATTATTGTATTTATAATTAGAGTGAACCAAATCATTTTGTTCGTTAGAGGAGAATTAAAAAAAAAATAAAAAAAATAAAACCTTATCGTAAGAAATAAAATAATTGAAATGCACATCATATAAAAACAAGAAAATATATGAAAACACACAGGATTTTGCTGACCATAAATTAATTATTAATTTATACCATAATGTAATTTAAACGACGGGATCGTTCTTTAATTGATTTTGCAGCGCACCCCCGACTAAATAAGTTCAAAGTTAATTAAATACTCACATATTATTGCTAATTAAAACACATGTATCCATTATAACCATTTTAGGCAAACGCTATTACAATTAGTTATACAAAAAAAAACTTAGTCTTTGAAATTACTATTTTTTTTTAGCAATATGATAAAGGCTTTCTCTTCTCTTATAATGTCTTCTTCCAATTAAATATTAGCGACATAATTTAAGAATCTATATTGAATATAATGAAACTGAATTTCTTATTCTTATATTTTGCCATAAATTTCATATGCACGACTAACTTGATCATGTCCTGTTGACATGCTAACATCAACGGTAGTAACTATGATTTTCTGACTCCCTTCCGATGACAGCAAATAGAAACGTAACATACCAATTACTGATTACAGGTACTGACTTTAGATAATTTACATTCACACCTGTCTTCCAAACCGCGAGAATACTTTGCAAATTTAGAAATACCTGTTAAAAGACAAAGATTAAATAGCAACTTGTTTGGTACATTTGATCAGCGTTCAGCAACGAGGGCTAGCTTTGAAGTAACCTGGTTGATTGCTCGAAATAAGAAACCATACTCTTATGGTAGTTAAACCAGCTGCTGTAAAAATGGCAGAGATTATGTGTGGTCAAAAAGAAACGGAGAAACTGAACTCAGTGCCCTTGTCTGCGAAAATTGTGAATGAACTAATTTCATTATTAACAGAAAATGAGAAGGAAGAGGTTATTTACGCATTAAAACAGGCTAAATATTTTTTAATTCAGCTTGATGAGACAACTGATTTTAGTAGCAATTCACAGCTAATGGTATATGTTCGCTACAAAAGTGTAGATAATTTTGAAGATGGATGGAGCTTCAGCTATGCTGAATCATATTAATGGTTTTTCGGCTTTCGTAAAAAACAAGTAAGAAGGCTCTAGTCGAGAAATGCCGACTAGACTATACCCGATCGATCACATGTGTATAATGGAAACGGAAAGAGTTATCGAAATTTTGAACAAACTTGTACTGCCTAGGGATTAGGCGAGATTATGTTCCAAATCTCGAGTCTCTAGCTCTTATAATACCGACGAGAAGATCGACGCATTCATACATACGGACGGACAAACGACCATGGCTATATCGACCCCACTGTTGATGCTGATCAAGAGTATATATACTTTATGGGGTCGGAGATGCGTCCTTCTGCATGTTACATACTTTTGCGCAAATCCATTATACCCTTTTTACCCATTTTCAATGGGTTTAGGCTATAAAAAAACCCCAAAAATTGAAGTTCTGACTGTATGATCCATGTCGTCAAGATTGTAAATTTTAAATACGCTGCTACTTCGTAAATTATGTCAGGACGGTGAAGCCGAATATACGGACCTACTTTATTATATAGAAGTAAGATGGCTCTCTCGCAGAAATTTATTCAGTCGAGTATGGATCAAAACTGAAGTCGAAATTTTTATGGTTGATCAAAAAAATATTCTCATATAAACGCTCTTCCAGGGTTGCATATCTCGCATATTTAGCGGATATTTTTGTGAGTATAAATATATTAAACAAAGAATTGCAAGGAAAGAATATTAATATAATTTCAGCGAGAGAAATAGAACAGAACAAGATAGCTTATGTTTCAAGGTTGGTTTTGTTTTTGGAAGATTGCGAAAATACTACTTTTGCTGACATCAAGGATACAATTGTAAGATATTTTATCACTCTAAGAAAGCCGTTTACAGATTACTTTCCAGATCTTGATGCACGTACTGGCAGTTGGATTGTTGATCATTTTAAATGTGAAATTGCTATGATACTAGAAGAACCTTTATGATTGGCAGAAGAAGTTCTTGATCTTCGATCTTATACTGAAACGCGTATTCAATTTGAGAGTAAACCAATCGGTCGTGTTTTTGGATGTCATAGGCTTTCAAAATTGCACATGAAGAGGCGTGTTGGGGTTATTACCTGGTAGTTGGGACACAATTATATATTATCCGGCTCGAATGACCGGCTTGTTCACTTGCTTTAGTCGTCCGCATCCAAACTCCAAGATATATTTCAATCAATGAATTAAAACATTTTCTGAGTTATATTAAACACTTATATTATTTATTATTGTGAGATTAACAAAATTTTCTTAGATTATAAATTTCAAATATTAAAGATGCATCCATTCGCTCTTAGGTCTGTGATCACAACTAATCGATGTACTTTCTAGCTCTGGATAATAACAAAGTATCGATAGTTCAATTTAAGTTATTCAGTACATCGAGTATGTAAGCTACTAAATACATTTTTCGAATACATATTTATAACTAAACTTAAATTTATACATATCTTCATCAACATTCTCCTGCCAAGTATTGCATTCAGCAATACTTCACATTATTTTACTTGAAGTTTAATCAAGTTTGCAACTGATCTCTTATATATTCCTGTCTTTGTCTTAACATCTACTATTCTTATTTTTCCATCTTTTGCTGGATATGTTTTTGCAATTATGCCCTTGGCCAGTAATTTCTCGTCGGATTAAATTCCAACAACACACTACATCACCTTCTTTAATAGCATCCTCATAACCACTTTCGACTACACAATAGGTATTGCCTGTACTCAACTTTCCACTTGCTCCAAAAAATGTCTGATAATCTCTGAGAAGCCCTCCACATATTTAAATGAATTAAATCCTTATCCGTACTCTCTGCATAAAACAAATCTCTAAAGTTTGGTGCACTCAATGTCATTTCATTTGATGACCACTGTTTTATTACGTCTGTAATATCTTTACTCGCTTTTCGAAAATTCGTTCCGTTGTCAGAATAGATTTCATCGGGAAAACATCTGCGACCAGAAAACTGTCGCAAGACATTAATAAAGGCGTTAGCCGACAAATCTTCGGATATTTAAAGATGCACGGCTCGGCTTGGCATACAAGTGAAAATATCCCCGTATTTCTTGACATGACTACGATTGACCAAGACCTCTATTGGGCCGAAATAATAAATTCTTACTCTCAAGAAAGGTCTGTCAGTTGGCTCCAATCTACAAGTAGGCAATTGACCAATGATTGGAACTTTTGGATTTGTTTTCTTATTCTTACAGAATTGACAATTTCGTATGCATTTCTTTACGGTGTTACGACAATTAATTATACAAAATTTCTTTATCAGATTAGCTATAACTGTTTCAGTGCCAATGTGATAATTTTTTTCATGAAAATACTGAACATCAAGCCTGTAATTAAATGTAAATGTGGTAGAAAAACTGGATTCTTTGAATCGAAATCAAATAGGTTGTCGTTTATATTGTCCAATCGTCCCTTGAGTCGTAACAATCCATCTTCTTCTATAAATACAGGAAGAGAATTTAACTTACTTTTATTGTCAATGGGAAATTGTTTCGTTAAAAAATTTATTTCCCGAGGGTAGCAATCCAGTTGAATTCCCTTGAAAATGAGTTTTTCGGCTTTAACAAGGTCTTCAGGCAACAATTCTTTCTCACTATCATTTGATTGGTTCTGAGAAATCTTATGGAAACATTTACATATTCAACTGTCACACGTTCTTTACGGTTTGCTCAAATAGTTTGCCTTGGTCATTCAGAACTATCTTTATTCAAAACAAGTAAGAAGACTCTAGTCGAGAAATCCCGACTAGACTATACCCTTAACCCTATAATTTACGCATACAGTCAGTGCTTGCAAGTATGTGTGAGTGTCTGTATGTATACGCGTATAGGGCATACCTTCTTAATTTCAATACTCCATATCTCCAGTGTTTCTCAGCCGATTTCAATAAAATTTTCACAGATTGTCATTATTTAGTCTAATCTTTCAAACTGCATAAACAAATTTTCCAAATTTAAGATTTTGATGTTATCGATTACATGTGTATATCGGAAACGGAAAGAGTTATCGAAAATTTAAAACAAACTTGTACTGCCTAGGGATTAGGCGAGCTTATATACCAAATCTGGAGTCTCTAGCTCTTATAGTCTCTGAGATCGACGCGTTCATACATACGGACGGACGGACGGACAGACGGACAGACGGACAGACGGACATGGCTATATCGACTCGGCTGTTGATGCTGATCAAGAATATATATACTTTATGGGGTCGGAGATGCTTCCTTCTGCCTGTTACATACTTTTGCACAAATCCATTATACCCTTTTTACCCATTTTCAATGGGTTAAGGGTATAACACAAATCCATTATACCCTTTTTACCCATTTTCAATGGGTTAAGGGTATAAATAGCGGGCCTGTTAACCAAATACTTTTTGATGAGAAGTAAATATCTTTAATTTTAGTTGCTTCATCTGCAGGATTTAAATCCGTTAATCCGTTGGTACATGTCGCCAATCAGAAACATTTATCAATTCATGAATATCACCCAATCGTTGCGCAACAAAAACTTTAAAACGCTTGCTGCTCGATTTAAGCCAATACAGAACAGTTTCCGCGTCAGTACAGAAGTATGTCTTGTCAATCTGTAATTTAATCATTTCCTTAATTGATTTACCTAGACGTGCAGCTAGTTAAGCGCCCTGTAGTTCCAGTCTCGGTATTGACTTTGGCTTGAAAGGTGCAACTCTTGACTTTGCCAATATCAATGAACTTTTTACTTCACTGCCATTGTCAAATCACAGGAAGCATATGCTAATCTGGATGCATCACAAAACACATGAAGTTGTATGTTACAGTTGTCGAGTGACATGCTAATCATTTGTCTTGGGATATTAAATTTATTAAGTCTGTGTAAGTTGTTACACGTTTTCTTCCATATGTCATGTTGTTCGTTCGTTATATCATACCCAATTTATGCCACTATCCCAAATCATCTGTAACAAAATCTTAATCGAAAACTGACATTGTAACCTTCAGTAACGCACGTTTAGTTGGTCGTTTTCCCATAGACAGAATGCTAATATGAGTGGTTAAAAATTTCAAATTCAAGGCAAATACATCTTTTTCAAAGTCCCACATCAAACCCAAAACTCGTTCTTCTGATCAATTTTTAATTTTTCGTTCACATGTTTGTCCACATATTTGAACGACTACCTCTTTTGAATTGGAAATCCAATTACACATTTGGAACCCTGCTTGGCTATGCACATATGTAACATCTTTTATTAATTGAACCGCACCACTAATGTCTTCAGCTCTCCCGAGATAGTCATAGTCAATATATTAATTATTATGTTAACGTTCTGTGGCAATAGCAATAGTGCTTGAACTGATTCTTTGGCACGAACTGTCAATGCTTTTCTTAAACGGTCTATATTTTCATAATTAGTAAATTAACAGATTTCTGTACTGTTCGTGAACTCCGCATGA
The DNA here is from genome assembly GCA_035044485.1 of Scaptomyza reducta. Taxonomy (NCBI): domain Eukaryota; kingdom Metazoa; phylum Arthropoda; class Insecta; order Diptera; family Drosophilidae; genus Scaptomyza; species Scaptomyza reducta. The sequence goes on along the minus strand of JAWNNV010000257.1, from coordinate 937 downwards.
AATATTGGCCAATCCGTCGGATCGCCTGCAAATGCTTGTAGTTCTTGTGAAACAGCTTGTCGTGCCAATAACGTTTGAATACAATTTATATTGTTAGTATAATTCATTTCACCTTTTGTATTAACGGTTGTCCACTAACCGACTTACTTGTGTGATGCAATTTTGCATCGGGCTCTTCTTGTCCATAGTCGTCATCAGGATTAAAGTTGTCGTCTTCCAGTTGTGCCCGTGCCAGTTGATGTTGAAGATTAAGCTGTTGTTCCTTAAATTCCAGGGCTGATCGTTGTTCTTGGAGCTGGTGTCGCTCCATTGAAAACTGAATTTCTGTACTCTTTGACCAGAGAGCTGAGATGTCACCGATTGTATGTCGTCGTCTTGCTGCTATGAAGCCAATGCATTTTTCACACTGTAGTCGCACTGTGTAACAAGTCGCTGCTCCAACTTCTTTGCTTTCAATGTATTTCGGTCTTGTACTAATGGTGTTAATGCCTGAATCACAGTATTGTCGTACTGCGCAGCAAAGTCGTCCACCAATGTACTTTCGTCTGCAGCCGTCTTCTGCTGTAGTCTTTTTGATTCTCTGCGCCATGATCGCTGTCTATATGTGTGCCGGTGTCGGTGCGTATGTATACTTAGTCAGTTGTGTAGACACATTCACAATACTTGGGTGATCAAGGTGGATGTCTGTATGCAAATGCATGTATACCTAGTCAGTACGTATACACAGAAAATGCAATACATGTGTGATCAATGTCGATGACTGTGTGCAAAAGCATGTATACCTAGACATTGTGTATACATAAAATTATATCGTTATGTATGCTTAGTCGGTTTGTATGTACATATTCACCGTTATTGTCTGATGCGGTATTCTTACTGTTGTCAATTTTTCACAACGCCAATATGTCCAGTCAAATAGCTCGAAGGACCATGTTGG
>JAWNNV010000256.1:0-214885 GCA_035044485.1 Scaptomyza reducta | reverse complement strand
AGATGCAATGAAGTTAGTATATTGATACACAAATACTTGTACAAATATGCTTATCTCCACTTTCACTTTTGTTGAAATTGGCTTCTGTTTGCTTGGTTGAAGCGAATTTTAATAGAATCGAAAGGTCCTTTATTATGTTAGTTCTGTTAATAAAAGCATTTCACAATTTTGGAAGGATATTTTTTTGCTGAGTCGTCGCCAAGGGGAATTTGTAGCAATTCAAATTTAGCTTCGAAGCTGATTTGTCGTTGACCTCCTTCAATCGCAATTTATGAAAACTTATGGCCAAACGATTTTAATAACTTTATCCTCACAAATATATGTTTTCGCAATGGGAGAAAAACAAAACCATTTCGTGCACAAGCCTCATTAAAGACAACGACATATATACGTTGAGTCACACACGACAATAACACTTTAATTTGCCAGACAATTGTTACGCATACTCAATTTGGCATTTTTTTAATACTTTCAGTTTCAAGATTGCACTTTCACTTTTGAATGTATTTTTCTTTTAGTTTTTGACACAATATTGATATTGATATTGATTGCTATTAATTTTTTTTAATTCACTTATTACTTTGGCTGAAACACTAAGCATAATTCTTTAAAACAGTTTTAAAACTTAGTCCGTACGCTAATTCAATTTAGTTTAACGGGTACGGAGGCAGTCAACTAGAATAAAGTTGAACTCGAACTCGCGTTTTCGAAAGCTGCGTAAAGTTCACGGCAAATGTGGATAGTCGCCAGACTCGGCGGAGACTTTGATTACTTTGCGTCCGATACTTTGAGGTTTGCTCTGACTACGGTGCGAAACGAGGCAGGACTGACTACCAGCTCTGGCAGAGACACGCACCAAGTACTTGAACGGTACACGAGCAAAGATGAGGATGCTTTTCCGACGACCGCCGCAGAGATTTGAGATGCTGCTGCTGCAAAGTTTAAGAGCACTGCAAACTAACAGCAAGAGCTTTGCAATTTGCAGCTGGTCATGTATAGCTGAACTGCTCTCACGGCATTCGTATGGCTTGTGGTGTGTGTGAGCAGTTAAGCTAGCTTTGTCCTGTGAGAGCGCTTCAAGCAAAAGCTTTCTGTTTTCCAACTTAGCGTAGTCTGACTTACGCACAAGTTGTTTCAAACAGTCTCGAATAAACAATGACAGAATGCGTACTGATATATATATATTTTTTAAACCTTTCAATTTTCAGCGAGATTTTGTTAAAATTTGTAAGAGTTAATTTTTACACCCTGAACCCATTAAAAATGGGTAAAAAGGGTATAATGGTTTTGTATGTAACAGGCTGAAGGAAGCATCTCCGACCCCATAAAGTATATATATTATTGATCAGTATCAACAGCCCACTCGATATAGCAATTTCCGTCTGTCCGTGTGTATGAACGCTTTGATCTCAGATAATATATGAGCTAGAGACTCCTGATTTGAAACATAAGCTCGCCTAATCCCTAGGCAGTACAAGTTTGTTTTAAAATTTATATAACTCTTCCCGTTTCCGATACACACATGTAATAGATAACTACAAAACGTTTGAGACATTGGACGAAATAATGACAATCTGTGAAATTTTTATTGAAATCGGTTGTCAATCACCGGAGATATGGAGCATTGAAGTTAAGAAAGTATGCAAAATACGCATACACATACTTACAAGCACTGACTGACCCCCAAAACGGCTTATACTCATTTGATTTAATAAAAAACAAATTAACAATGCAAGTGAAATTAATAATATTATTTGCATTACCACTGTTATTGTGTATGTGTGTATTGAAGTAAACGTTTTCAATACAAAACATACCACACTTCATCCCACACATTGTTTTCAAGAGCCGTTTCATTGTCTTAGGGTAAACAATGTTATCTTTATAATTCTGTGATGAGATGCTGATTGAGTCTTAAAGTGATTTAAGTCATTAGGCTTCTAAAGTTTTATTGGTCACGACCATCACGCAGCCAGTCTAACTTTGCGGGAAAACTTTATGTTTTACGTTAGCCTGAACATTGTTTATCTAGACGTATCTATTTGCTTAATGCCCGTTTAACAACATAAATGTCTTTTTCGATGCGTTCACTTGGTTCCGGTGTTGGCTAAATCTCTAATAAGGTTAACTACTCAGAAGTTTGCATTGGCACCCACAGCCATCTCGATTCTTCTTGGCTTTGTATTGCAGCCACAAAGGCAATGGCTTTCTGATAGAACATCTTAATTCATTTAGATATTGTTAGAGTACACAATAAAGGAAGCAACCAAGACCACAATTTATCTCGCTGCTGTTAGCAACAGGCCATTCTGGGAGACCAACCAAACACAGGTATTTATATGTCTATTTATTTTCAAATTACTGTTTAGTACACAACAAACAATTAGATCAATTGACTAAGCAGCATGAAAGGAAAGCTATCTAATGCCTAGTGTATAAGAAAATCAAATCTATTAATGGAAGCATAAGTAAATAGTACAGAAATAGATCGACTAGTAGTACTTATTGGGAAGAATTTGTTTCTTGTCTCTGTTCAAAGCCTATTGAATCACGTCAATGCATACCATACCATAACAGGTGTCCATAAGTATTCACCAATACTCAATAATACACTTGTTGTGACAAAAAAAAAAACTCTCAAATTTCACAAGTCAACAGAAGTCGGTCCGTTGATTGCGTGCTTGTTCTCGTTGTAAGGTCGTCGCCAGGATGTATAATGAAATTCATGGTGCACTCCTGGGAATGGTCATAAACTTTAAATGGTGGAGGTTTTGCAATAGATGAACGCTAAAGAAATCACATTAAATAGTTTTTAAACAAAATAAGGACAGTTGAGCATCCCTAGACCAAAAAGTTTTCATCCTTCGGAGAGGCGTTGGCCCTGCGCATGTTGTCACCTAATAAGGGGTCAATAGTGGCGGGTGGAGCAAAGTTTGTGATATTTGTGATTGTTTCTCGTTAAATAAAAATACCGTCGACGATATATATTGTGGCTGTTTCGCTTTTGGTTTACTCTATTAATCCCCAGTTGGCATTTAACCAAATGTTTGCCTCTGCTTGTATACTTTTGGTTATTCTTCGCAGTTATTGTGATGTGCGAAATTTACAAAATTGAATTTTTCAGCTGCGGGACGGCTTTGAAATATGCTTATGGGTATTTAAACTTATGTAGACAATGTCTATTGTTTTTTTTTTTAAATAACAACGTTGCTTTTGTACTTGAAAAAGTTTAAAGGGATTGGATTGGACATCAATTGTGTACTTTAAATATGTTGAGCCGCAACTTAAAACTCATTCAAAATTATAGTTTAAAACATCCTATATTTACTTTAATCCTAATTTTTAATATGTTCTAATTACACTTTTCGGTAAAAGTAAATTTCCATAACTCATTAAACACTTTTAATATTCACAATAAATTTGGATGCACGTCACCGTTCAGCAATATTGTGTCACTAAGCGCATTAAATTAGATCAAGCTCCAAATTATGGTATTAACAGTTGATTCCACGTTAAAAGTGGGAGTGTGTGCAATAGTATTGATATGAAAACAGTTGTGTGTTAATTTGTGTGTGTTTGCATTTGAAGGTATTATATGGAATTTGTAACAATACAATTGAAACACATCTGTTGTTATGCAACACCGCACCGCTCAGCCTGTGGTCCTTATCTTGTCAAGTTTTCGCTTGCTCATTCAAGAGTCATCAGCAGCAGAGCTGAAGATCAGCATTGCCAATTCAATTTGCTCGGCTTATATGCATTTGGCCGAACAATGCCGTCATATGTATGGACTGAATGCCAGCCATTGACATACAACACACACACATACCGACGCATTGCCATTCGCATTCGCATTCGCATTCATTTGGTAAATGTAAATGTGTCTCCAATTGTCACTCTCTCTCTCTCTCTCTCTCTCTGTGGCAATCATCAACAACAAGGGTCATGGGCGCAACGCGATAAACACGGCTACCAACGACAAGTAATTGTCAGTTTTATTTTGCTTTGTCATTTTAACGAAGTTCCAGCATCTTTAGGAACCAAACGAGCGGAAAACCGATGTTGGATACCATAATGTCCTTTTGTGTGTGTACATCTCGGTAAATTAATAAAACAAATTGATGTTAAACAGACAAACACAATTTAGTATTTAAATATAAAATCTTTAAAGGATTTCACTTAAACAGATATTTAAGAATACTTTTAGTTATTTATATAGTTCAACTCTCTTGGCTTAAACACACTTACTTGTCTCTAGTTAAGAAAAAGCACAATAAAGGCACAATGAAAACTTCATGAGTTAAGCTTTAATAATATTGGCAAACGGGCTTAAAAAAGATTTGCTTGTTAGTCGCACAGCTTAACAAAAAATAATAATAATAAAACTAAAAAACAACCACTTTGCGGCACCTTTTCCTGACCAACAAAGCGGTAGCTTAGTTGCAAGTAAACGTCGGGCTAGACCCACCCATTGACGAGCCAAAGACAACGTTGCCGTTGATAGGTGTGTAGGAGCTGTGTGTGCAGTAGGGCCAAGCCCATGAAGCATATGCAAGAACTCATGTGTGCGCACATTACCATAGATGGTGGGCCTTTAGTTGTTGTTGTTGCTGCTGCATTCGTTTTTTGTCTTTTGGAGTTGTCTAGACGAACGAATCACGGGGGGCAAGTGTCCTTTCACATGCCCATATGCGGACATCGGGCATCGATGCATGCGCCGGCACGCAAACAAAGAGAGAGAATGCTGGTTATCCTTTGAGCAGACAGTTGCACTTTGCCCGACGCAGTTGCTCATTTCTTTAGTAATCGTCACCCGGTTAAGACCTTTCTTCGTAGCTGCTCCTATTAGCTAGTGTTTTAATAAACAGTGTGCATTACAGTGATTTTAATAATGTATATTAGCACATTGTGGATTGTCACAGGTGCTATAATTGTGCACGCCACAAGAAGTCAAATAAATCCGCATAATGAAGGTTAGATATTCAAATAATATAGGTGTGAATGTTAACAAAAAACAATGTACTTGATAAATAAGTGCAACAAGCCGAGTTTTTGTTTGAGTAAATTTTTATGTTTTTGCTTATGCATCAGGTTTTGTGATTTACTGTATAAATAAGTAAATACATAATAAACAATAGAAGATCATAATATGTTCTGCATTGACCCTTAACAACCAAATTGAAAAAAAACTTAAAGGGCAGTGCAATAAAAGTTTGAAGTCCGTTGAACTGCGATTTGGTTTAAAACTTAGCTTTCATTGTAAGCTTACGAGCTTATCATTATACCAGGTGCACCCTGTGTACGTTTGACAGGTTCAAATATTTGCAAAAGCTTTAAAAGCTTTCGCGCATTTAAAAGTCCTGAACTGAACAAGTGCGATTGAAACTGGCAGTCAACTTTCTGATAAAACCATCCTACATTACTTTCTTGTACTTTAAACATAAGTCTTTAGAGCTTTTTTGATCATACTTATGTACTTATTTTGTACTAATTGCGAAAATATTATGTAAAAAATCTATTTTCAAATATCCCGCGTTATGCGATTAACTAATAATAATAATATAAATATAATATAATAATAATAATTTAAAAAAAACAAGTAAGAAGGCTCTAGTCGAGAAATCCCGACTAGACTATACCCTTAACCCTATACTTTACGCATACAGTCCGTGCTTGCAAGTATGTGTGAGTGTATGTATGTATACGCGTATAGGGCATACCTTCTTAATTTTAATACTCTATATCTCCAGTGTTTCTCAACCGATTTCAATAAAATGTTCACAGATTGTCAATATTTAGTCTAATCTTTCAAACTAAATCAAAAAGTTTTCCAGATTCAAGATTTTGTTGTAATCGATTCCATGTGTATATCGGAAACGGGAAGAGTTATCAAAAATTTAAAATAAACTTGTACTGCCTAGGGATTAGGCGAGCTTATATACTCTCTAGCTCTTATAGTCTCTGAGATCGACGCGTTCATACATACGGACGGACAGACGGACGGACGGACGGACGGACAGACGGACATGGCTATATCGACTCGGCTGTTGATGCTCATCAAGAATATATATACTTTATGGGGGTCGGAGATGCTTCCTTCTCCCTGTTACATACTTTTGCACACAACCATTATACCCTTTTTACCCATTTTCAATGGGTTAAGGGTATAAAAAAACAAGTAAGAAGGCTCTAGCCGAGAAATCCCGACTACACTTTACCCTGAACCCCATACTTTAAGTGCTTGCAAGTATGTGTGTGTGTGTACGCGTATAGTGCATACTTTCTTAATTTCAATGCTCCATATCTCCAGTGTCTATCAACCGATTTTTCACAGATTGTTATTATTTAGTCTAATCTAATCTAATCAAACTGCATCAAAAAGTTATCCAAAATGAAGATTTTGTTGTTATCGATTACATGTGTATATCGGAAACGGAAAGAGTTATCGAAAATCTAAAACAAACTTGTACTGCGCGGGGGTTATGCGAGCTTATGTACCAAATCTGGAGTCTCTAGCTCTTATAGCCTCTGAGATCGACGCGTTCATACATACGGACGGACAGACGGACAGACGCACATGGCTATATCGACTCGGCTGTTGAAGAACAGAATATATATACTTAATGGGGTCGGAGATGCTTCCTTCTGCACAAAACTATTATACCCTTTTTACCCATTTTCAATGGGGTCAGGATATAAAAAAAAATTGTTATAAATTATTGTCGAATGTGGGAGGATATTGAAGTATATATAACGTTATAAAGAGCTGTATGTGAAAATAAATCGTTTATAAACAATTGAATAATACAATTTGGGTTGACTGAATGAAAATAAATAATTTAAAGACAGCAAACGTCAACTGTTCAATTGCATTGTGAACGAACACAAATTGTATTTCATTGAACGTGCTCATTTTTTGAGTGCATTAAAATAATGAAGAAATATGCGACACGACAACTTTTCCCCATCCACTGTTGCAGCAACTACATCAAACAGCGACCACAACCGCCGCCATTGTCAAAGCCGCAAGTATTTAAATAGTGTTTAGTAGTAGCAGTATATCTGTTTTACATACCTAAATATCCATATACACATATGTTTGTCCCAAACTCATCGGCAGTGTCAGTCCCTAAATTTTGTCCAAACATTTTAAACAGTTCGCTTCATATTCTGTGCGCGCTTCGTTCTTAAATTATTCAAACTCATCAGACAAGAGAGAAGGGCGCCTAAGTGTCATAAAAACAAACATTTCAGGAAGCTCCAGACACAATGCCCGAGGGAGAATGTCGAGGGTAGCGACCGTCAATGACAATCTACTTACAAGTCACATAAAATCAATCAAAGTGCCGAGGCGCAACAGTGTGGCATATGCATACATATATGCGCGTTGCACAACACAGTGCCTCTGGCTTATAACGAATGCTTGGAGCAATTAGTGACGCACAAGAAGAGTAAACAGATGTTAATTTCATGGTTTCGCGTAAATCAGTCCTTAAAAATATGTACATTCATATCAAGCTACTTTTGAGTAAAGTAAATGTATCTAGCATCTTTTGGATGCTCTCTTATCAAGTACCATAAAGTCAACACATTGAACAACAAACAACAACAACAAACACTACACATATATCTGAATGTGCATGTTTGTGTGTTTGTGTGCTTAGCATGTTGCATGCTTCATGATTTTAGTAGATTTTTTATTCAAGCTTAAAGCAGTTCAATTAATAATGTTGATTTAGCAGCCAAATACAAAATCGTTTTATTTAATTGGTTGTAGCAAGTTTACGTCTGTAATTATCAAATTTATTCATTCAGTTAGACTAACTAATGACTTTGTGTGTCTCTCATTACACACTTTCTGAAGACAATGCCTTTAACACCTACTTGCAAACATGATAAGAAAGATAAAATAAATATAAATAGTCTGATATATAATTGGATTATGCAAATAATTATTGAATGATGAGCTTTTAAATCGGTTTATCATTTAAGCAACTGTAAATTGCCTATATGGAAAACGATTTTCAAATAATATGCAAATTGAAGTGAAGCATGCAAATACACACACACACACACTCAACCAATTCAAAGGTAGAAATATAATAGCAATCGAAGGACACGGTTAAAGTGGCAGAGCAGACTTAATGTAAATCACTTTTCGTAATTTGAAAAGCGGCACTTTAAGTCGGACAACTTTATCAACACACTTTCCCTTTTTCTCCATATCTTTGCCTCTGTGGCACTCAATTGAAAAGTTGTTGTTGTTTTAGTGTCGTTGGTGTTTGCTGCCAGTCGGATATGTTAGAAACAGAGAGGACAAATACATCTCCATTCATGTCGGACAGCCAGCTAGTGTGTTTGTATTGGTGTTACTGCTGTCCCGTTGCGGGTTGTCGGATATTCAACTAAGTAAATTATGCAAATTCGTATGCCCCAAAATGCCTACTTGGCAGTTTACGTTTGAAATGACACCAAGCGCGCTGTGTAGAACAAAACGAACTAGAAATCTGACACGGACTTTGGGCAACAAACAAGCAGCTATTCAAGGACAAACATGAGGGGAAAAAGCAAGATGGGGCAGTGACAAGCAGACACTTTTGACTGGCAGCCGCACACTGATTGCTCTAAACGATCCAACTAATATATTCAAAAGTTGGCATTTATGCATGCAAAACATATTCACATGCACATGAAACAGCAGCATCACTATTTTCGAAACATTTGCGTAAGTTCATTTATGGGTACGTTGATAAAAAGTAAACAAGGACCCAATTTTGTATGGCACTTGACAGATGTTTGATTGTGTTTCTGCTCAAATTATATATATTACACCAGAAGCAACAGCAGCAGCAGCTACAACAGCATCATCAGCAGTAACAACAATAACAAACTGAACATCATACAGTATCTTGTTTTATGCCTCTCTTCACCCCGTCTCATCCAGCTATATAGATACAGTCTCAAAGGGATGGCAATCTCGAAACAGTCTCAGTTGGCCAACTATACATACAAATCTGGCACTCCCACTGCCCACAAACACTGGTATGCTTGTATGTACTGACAAACAGACAGATACAAACATACATATATGTGCATGCATTTCCCATTCCCAATTACATCCCCACCGGCCCCGAACATGTCCCCAATGTCGGCACTCGCATTGAGCATTACCGGCCTCAAAATCCATACGCAAGCAACATTTATAGGCCGCTTATGGGGGTGGCCAATCGGGCAAATGGGCAATGGTAAAATAAACGGTTGGCAGGGGGGATGGGTACATGTGTGGCATTTAAATTGAATTGAAAGCTTTGTTATCTCACTGACAGCATTATGATGCGATAATGCTCCTAATGACCTGTTTTTGTTGTCAACTTAGTTTAAAAATAAACTAAAAGTGTGAAATTTAATTAAGGTGCCCATCGCCATTCCGGAAAGAGCCGGAAAATCATTTTGGTCAAGCGATAAATTCAATTTAACACCCATTGTGTTAAAAACAAAAATAGCTCGCAATCAGCTCGCACCCTCAGGCAAGTATAGCGACACACACACATACCTCCCCACATATCACTTTCCCTATCCCTAAGCGTGTAGTATTGAACAACTTCACGTGTGGTTTACCCTAACCGTGCGACAGGGGTTGCAAAATGCTTACATTAGGACAACTTTGTGGTTCATTTTTTATGGTCAATGTTTCAGATGAAGTAAAAACGATTAAATAAAGTCACACTAAAAGTTACTTTAATAATCTTAAGTGTATAAAGTATAAACAAAAGTATAGGTAACACGTTCATTACTATAAACAACAGAAACCAAATACAGTAAGAAATTAAGTTCATTTGAAATTAATTTTAAATTATTTTATCCAAAATAAAGACTCTTTTAACTCGATTTTAATATCTTTTGTGCATACAATGTGGGATTTAAGCCGAACTCCATTTTCGTATGACTCAAAATTTATCCCTGTGTCATTCTGTTTCTTCTACCTTGCACTTTACCAAAAACCTCTCACAGCATCTGAACTTAATCAATACTTAATCAATACCACTTCCGAAGTATTTTTCATTATTTTAAAACTTGCAAAGTCCCATGAACTGAGAATCCAGCACGGCTGATTACTATCATGTGCAGCTGTATCCCTTATGAGAAAATTATTCCATGCCATGCCACTAATGACGCATACCTACAGCTAATACAGTACTCCTACAGACATGCATGCATAGACATATGTATGTGCACATGTTCTTATGAGCCATTAAGGCAGCTTTGAATACAATGTTCCGCCAACTTCTCAGCATGGCGTAAGTCCCATTGATTGTTCTATGGCTCTGTGGTGGCACCAGCATCAAGTCGAATGAAGAACACCAGAACGACATACGACAATGCCTCAAAGTGTTGCCTGAGTTTCTGGGTGTGAGGGTGTGTGGTGGATGTGTGTGTTAGTGCCTAGCAAAAACACAGCTGTGAAAGAGAACGCAACCAAATTCAACGACTATTAGCAACAGCAGTGCCAGTGTAGGCAACACCAGCAGCAGACGCATCTAGCACGAGGTGTGTAGATAGACCTACGACAAGCCGCAGTCATAGTCATCGAATTCGCACCATGGGCCTGCTCGCAGTGCTTGCCATTGGCAAACAAAGGGCGCTGACAACGATGGCGGCGTAAACAAAGGCGTGCGTGTGTGTGTTTATGCCCAGTGGTGCTCGATGTGGGTGTGTGCCAAGCCCATGGTCGTCATTATTGCAAACAAGCGAGAAGAGTAGAGGCCTGAAGGTAACTCAATATGTGCATATATGTGCATGTGTATGCATTGTATGTGTGTGTGTGATTCTGTGTGCAGTATTCGCCACAACAGTTGCTAGCTAGTTGACTATTGGTCGCAACTATCAACAGTGACTGTCAAAGCGCACTGATTATGTGAATGTTGCCACGGTTTAGCACTCCATTATTGTAATTACGATTTTCAGCAACAATAACTTACTAACTACATCACTGTTCAAATTTTCATTCACTTTTGCGATTTCCTCGTAAAATTGTGAGATTTCTTCTGTTCCTGTAATTGAGCTCTATGTTTATACCCTGAACCCATTGAAAATGGGTAAAAAGGGTATAATGGTTTTGTCCAAAAGTATGTAACAGGCAGAAGGAAGCATCTCCGACCCCATAAAGTATATATATTCTTGATCAGCATCCATGTCATGACATACATGTCCGTCTGTGCGTCCGTATGTATGAACGCGGCGATATCAGAGACTATAAGAGATAGAGACTCCAGATTTGGTACATAAGCTCGTCTAATCCCCGCGCAGTGCAAATTTGTTTTAAATTTTCGATAACTCTTCCCGTTTCCGATATACACATGTGATCGATAACAACAAAATCTTGAATTTGGAAAACTTTCTGATGCAGTTTGAAAGATTAGACTAAATAATGACAATCTGTGAATTGAATCGGTTGAGAAACACTGGAGATAGGGAGCATTGAAATTAAGAAAGTATGCATTATACGCGTACCACACATACACACACACATACTTGCAAGCACTGACTGTACATTTAAAGTGTGGGGTTCAGGGTATAGTGTAGTCGGGATTTCTCGACTAGAGCCTTCTTACTTGTTTTGTTTTGGTTTCAGTTTGTTTTGTACAGTTATAAGTAATTTATATTTGTTATTAAATAAAAATATTTTACAATACAACTGTATTTATTATTTCAAAATCTAAATATAAATCTGAACAACTTTGTGCAGAACTTTAAAACACATATTAGATTTTGTGTGCGGCATTATTTAGACATTTAGACGCCAATACTGATGTTATTTTTGTATGCAGTAAGTCTCACATATTTTACTCAGAAATGCTGTTGTATGGTACAAACTATCAAATCAAATCAAACCTTAAGCAATCTGTTCCACCCAATGAGCGCTACCGCATTTGTTGGTGCGACAAAGAAACCGCGCTCACCAGCACCATTGCCCAACACGATTACCACACAAACGCATATATGCACACACATGGCGAGGAAGACATAGCAAACCAAAGCGTAAAATTGTGTTGAAAGGGGTGACGGGAGAGGAAACGGCATGGCGTGTTGCGCCATGGCGCGAGAGAAAGCAACATAAAACTAACCGCAGCTGCACGTGTGGGACAGACGATGGAAGCGGAAAGTTTGCCGCACGTGGCTCGTGGACGGAAAACGGAAGGGAAGCACGCCAACAAGACGCTCCTGCTGCCGTTTCTGCTGCTTAACGTAATAACTTCAACGAAAGCAGCCGAAACATGTGGAAAAAAAGAACGTCAGTCAGACAAGCCCAACGTATTCAGTATACTGTATAAAAGATGGTGTCGCATTGTAGTGAAAGTGTCCCGACAAGAACACGCACACGAACACAAACACCACACCCACACAGACACACACATACACACACACAAACGCATGTGTTTGTGGGTGTCGGTTGTTTGGAAAGAAAAACTACATGACATGCTTCAACGTCAAGCGTTCGGTCTTTGAGGGAGCCATTCTCCCTACCATACCTTATCAACAGGCGGGCAGAGCAAGATAAAAACGAATGAAACGAAAGGAAGAACGCGACAGGCCCAGAAATCTGAATTAGTCGTCAAGCGCGTTGGTTGCGGCGTGTCTCTGGCAGCACACCAATGTCTGCTCACTCCTGTCTCCTGTCTACCATCTCCCGTGTCGCGTATCTATGTCGTGTGGTATTACCCGCCACGTCGATCGCCAGGATTCGGGGCATGTCGCCCTAGGTATACATATATACAAGTATTATACGTAAATATGAAAAGAAAAAAATGAAAATGTGCTCGTTTGTTTCTTTGTGAACCGGCGATGGTGACGGTGTTAGTGTCGATGTTGGTGCTGTTGAAGTCGGTGTCGCCCCAGCACAACGTAATTTATTTTTGGCGCAATTGCGGAAGAGAAGGCTGTGTCAGCCACGCCGCTCTGGTGTTCAAACCATCAGGACATTCACTGTCGTCAGACAACCTCACCTCTTTGTGGCAACATGTGAGGGCATTAAGTGTATTCCACATGAGTGGATTTTCCGAGATTCGCGATTCACAGCGTGTTAGGTGTTTAACTTGGATCAAAGAGATACCGCTTGCAGCGTTTTTCCCCCTGCCCTCTTTCACCACTCAATCCGAATCGACTCGTAACATCAACGTCGACACATTGATGTAACTATCATTGAAGATCGTAACTTGTCTCTAAATTAAATTAATCCATGAAATTTTAATCATATCAATTTAAATTTCCATTTCATAAAAATATTATCGGATAATAAAAAGCTAATCATAACTTTGCAAATTCAAATTATCATTCGGTTCGTTCCATATTATGCCAACATTAAACATAGATACTCTTCATAAAATATTAGCATTATCATATTTTTCAGCACTGCCACAGAACAACAAAACATTGACAGCTTAACAACCGCTTATGCATAAGCGTTTACCAATTTTCGAGTGCTATCCAATGTGTATTATGTATCGAATATATTATTAGCATATGCGTGAGCGAGTCAATTTTTGCATAAACATTTTACATACATACAAACATGAACATTCGAACATTTTCCCACTCTGTTAAGCATGCAAATTTGTATGTGTAGGGACTTATCGTTAACAATTCATTTGACTCCTACACGAAAATGAACACACACACAAACAATGTCCAATTTGTTTACTTTATGGGTGCAAATTGTTAAAACGTTAAGTAAACATTATTTATATGTCATATATGTCACGCTGCACCACCAGCAGGTAGCAGCAAAAATAGCCTCTTTTTCTCCTACGCACGTCCTATATTTGTATACCCTTAAAATGGGTAATGTCCGTCTGACCGTCTGTCCGTCCGTATGTATGAACGCGTCGATATCAGAGACTATAAGAGCTAGAGACTCCAGATTTGGTACATACGCTCGTCTAACCCCTAGGCAGTACAAGTTTGTTTGAAATTTTCGATAACTCTTCCCGTTTCCGATATACACATGTAATCGATAACAACAAAATCTTCAATTTGGAAAACTTTTTGATGCAGTTTGAAAGATTATACTAAACAATGACAATCTGTGAAAATTTTATTGAAATCGCTTGAGAAACACTGGAGATATGGAGTATTGAAATTAAGAAGGTATGCATTATACGCGTGTACATACACACACTCACACATACTTGCAAGCACTGACTGTATGCATTAAGTACAGGGTTAAGGGTATAGTCTAGTCGGGATTTCACGACTAGAGCCTTCTTACTTGTTTTTTTTCGATTTTGAGAGAACTCTGCACTGCAGTTGAGTGTGTGTCTTTTCGAGTCATTTCTGTTCTAGTTGCCTGGGGTGAGGCAAAGAGACTAAGCTGAATTTCATGACAAGCTTGTTGTGATGCAAAGTTGACATACACACTAGATGTGGAAATGTCTGTGTGAATGTGTGGCAGTGTGGCAGTGAGACACACTGTCAACTGTCGGATGCCGACGGCGGGCATCATTATCATTGCCAAACGACATTCGTCATTAAACGAGATGCTCAACAACCGGAAAGTCAAATGTCCTTGGGACTCAATGGCCCGATCGCAGTCGGTCTCTGAATTTGGTGTAGGCACAATCACACACTAACACGTATAGAGTGAGACAAGTGCGTAAGTGTGTTAAACATGCAACATTTTTCTTGCGAACCAAATGGAAATATGTACTACCTGCGACTCAACTTCGCTAAAAGATTCCCTTTATGCACTAGAGTGTATTTATCACAAGTTCACAAGCTGACTGTCAAGAGAGTGTGAGTGTGAGGAAAAGAGAAAGAGAACTGTACATATATTTTCACCGCTACTTTCACTGGGCAGCCGCAAGGACCACTGAATTGCCGCCTGGGGACTGAACTATAAATTTATGGCATGCATTTGTTTTGCACTCTCAATTTGATTAATGTTGCGACAGCTTTACAAGTGTCGCGCCCCAAGCTGTCTGTGAGGCCAAAGTTCGTATGGATATTCATCATTTAACAACCAAACAGAACAACAGTTGTCTGAATGTTGTGTAAGTGTATATGTTTATGTTGTAAGTGTACACTAAAAGCACTTCGCAATATGAAAATTTCAAGTTTGTAAATTTTACATTTGGAATTCGGTCAATTTATGTAAAAAGTTCGCATGGTAATCGAGCTCCTAAAGGAAATGGCCAAAATAAAATGAAACTGCATCTCTAGCAACATTAATCAGAATCTCTGGATGCACCTTAATCCATGTTCCAAATATGTGTAATGGATTAAACCTTTAATATATTATGTATACGAAGTTTTTTACGGTGTACAAAGGCATTTATTTAGCCGTTTGTCTGTGTTTGGGCAGGGGAGGTGTTACTTTGACTTCTTGTCGCGCGAATGTTGTGCCAGAATGATTGAGGCGTTTATATAATCCGTTTGTCACGACCTCTGGCGTAAGCTAATTGTCGCTAGTGTTGGCCGTATTGATATATATGTATGTATGTTCACGTCCATGCGAAAAGGACGCGCAAATGGTTTTATTGTGACATTTCATTTTTACGCCCTCTGAATGCAGATGGTCTTGATTAATTATCACCCAAAATGTCGAGCTGACAAACTGTCGAGCTGGCAAAGATTTTCGTCCTGTTCCTGTGACAGTAGACGGCAAATGTTGTGCCCAATTTTGGATTATCCATGCCAATGCCGACACTCTGGCACCAACACACATACAAACCATGCCTGCAACTTGTTATTGCCAGAGAGCAGAAGCTCACGGCGTGTCAGCGATAATCAGTTGGCAACAAAGTTTTAAGCGTGAACTCAACCGCAATTTCCGCTTCACCAAGATAAACGACGCGTCGTCAACAGCAAAGGCAACTCTGGCGCCAAGTGAGAGTCGCGTGCGGCTCCCGCTTAAGGTGTACATCACACGTACAATTGTTTACCGAACATAATTTATTCAAAACGAGTATTTAAAGAGGTAGTTTACCGCTGGCGTGAAATATTCATTTCCATTTCAAGCATTTGAAATCATTTTATGCGATTGAGTACGATTGAGTAGTCAGAGTCTTGCACGTGGTTTCACTTATCCCACAGTTGCACATGCATCTGCTTAACTGGGCCACTGGCGTGCCGTTTTGACCTTCACATACATACATATACATATGTAAGTGGTTTTGGTAAGCTACCAAACACATTTCATTAAAATTGCATTCAATCTGGTCGAATAAATGGTCAATCACAATTAAAATCCAACGGAATCACAATTGTTGCCCATCCGTATTCCGGGATAGTGAAATTTCAATCAGAGATAACACCGCATCGATTTACTCAACGATGCTTATCGAACCAACGACACAAATAAACAACAGTCCATGGACTTTGCCCTCAGGTTCAACACATACCATACTCATACCAAACCATATACATATACATATATTCATACTATATACGCCGTAAAAGAATGTTAACCTTTAGCCGGTCGATCTGCGTCTGAAACTGTCCGTCTGTTCATCTGGAATTTATTTATCTTGGTTTTATGCAAATAGCCCGAAGCGTCTGATTGTCATGAGAATCAGCTGCTTAGACATTATTTCGTTTCATTTTCACTTCCAATTCTCATCACTTTGTCTGCACTCAACATACTATTCACTTACGTTACACACACGTATACTTTTTATATAGGTACTATATTGACGTGGATGAACTAATATTTACGGCTCGTAAGTAGTACTTTCTGGTTAGCAATCATCTGTTTAACAAAGGGTAATAACTGAGTAGCGAAACTTTACATCGAATCGTTTTGTTTGATTTTTATCTAAGGATAAAATTGTATCCTTTTTTTCCTTACTATTACAATATTTATACAAAACAAATACTGAAGGAAACATATTTTGGTGCTATGAATTTAGTCATTTTGTCTTATGCACTGCTCAAAGTTTATGCAAATTCTATTATATTTATTTTAATTTGTACTTTAAATAATCCGTTCAATACATTTTATATTATATTTGCCATATGCGTAAATATTTTGTATTTAAGAAGAGGCAATATAAAATTTCAAAACACCCTTTTAACGTCTTGTTTCGATTTGCAAGTTGATTGTAATAAAATGTCAACAAAAGCCAAGTTAAGAACAGCAATTGACTATTTATGCATATTACGGCCTAAAAGGAAAACAATTGGTGAAAGCAAAAAGCAGTCATAAGGGCTTGTCGAGGCTCTCTATTGTTGACAATGCATAGTTACGTATTTAGAATCAAATTAGGTCCCCAAAAGCAACTATGTTTTTGTATGTATGAGTGGTTTGCAAGAGTTGACCATTAACGCATGTGTTGCGCATTTTTGTATAAGAGCTCACTCACTCTCTCTCTCTCTCTCTCTCTCTCTCTCTCTCTGTCTGTCGCTCTCTGGTGCTGACGTTCGCTCAGCAACATTTCTCAGTGCTTGGCACTTAGCAACATGTTGCTTGTACATTTATTGCATGAGAGAGCGGGTTTGAATATGCAATGAATCTGGGCAAGCAAATGTAAACAAAATTTAAATTGTACATTTTTTTGTAATATTTATAGCTTTATGTTTTTGTTAACTAGAATTTTCATGTTTTTGCATGTTTTTGTTTATGCAAGATGATAATAATAAATAAATAAAAAATAAATTCTTCCTGTTTTCCTTTTTCAAATATTTGCATATACTGGTTAAAAATACTTCATAACTGAACTGACGGGCGAAAAACAACCATGTTTTCTTTTTATTCAAGTTACAACATTCCATAATTGACAGTGAAAAGTGTAAAATTATCACCATTTGTCATTCCACAGGTCTCCAATTATTCTTTAACAATTATCAAGATCAATAAATACTTCTTTAAGTTGAGTATTATGTTACCAATTCTCGTATCTATATCTCTAATATGTACCTATCAATTGATCTCACATTACGACTCCTGGATCATATGAAATTTTATCAACATGTTGGCGCTGCTTTAGCTCTTTTTGTTATTAGGGGTTGAAAACACTTTTCTATCTCTTCGAAGACAGGGCAACGGAGAGAGCGCCAGCGCCAGCGCTCAGCTAGCAAGTTTGTTGTTAATGCGCTCATATTCGTGCACTTCATGGCGCCTGTTCAGTGGTCGAGCGCGCCAGTCTAACGGGACCAGTGGATACGTAAACAACGACATACGCGGTTGCTGAATTAGTTCTTTTGTTAATGTGCTCGTAATGGGTGTCAAACATCTCCCCCATCGCTGTTCGTACATTCAGTAAGTGTCGAGTTTCTGGTGCTGCTCTGCTGCTTCTTGTGATGCTGCGGCCGCTGTTGGCTATTGGCTTTGGCTGTTGGCATGACATCAGCAACACCACAGATGCTGTTGACACGTACGAAGGCCATCGCGAATGGCGGCTGCTACTTGCTGCCGTGCTCGCCGGTGATGCCAAAACTCGTGAACGTTCGGCGATTTTTTGGCAAAGCAAACGCATTGCGGTCGCGAATTCAAAAAGTGGAGCGCCAAAATGGCGTGAGCACCATCTCCCCGTCTCAAAATGCTGCCAATAATCGCATTGCGGCACCGTGTGCGCGCTCCTTGTGCCGTGTTATTTGTGCAATGCGTATAAAATAGTATATACCACTACTCGGCTCAGTGGAAACGTGCTAATTATAATATGTTAATGTGTGTGCCAGCGACAGCTAACGAGTGCAACTTGTGATAGTGGCCAAAATTTTTGAGCAAACCGCAGCCCGGAGGCGTCCACGTAGAGACTGAGGCAGCAGTACTGCTACTAAAATGTTGGCTTAGGGTGTTGGGGGGACAAATGTGTAAATATTTGGCACACGCCAAGCGTTGAGGAGGCATCGAGGCACCAAGCGAACATCATGCCAACAAAAGCCGACAAAATGAAAGCAACAAAAGCAATTATGCAAATTTCGCAAAAATAACGGCAACAGAATGGTGCACTGTTGACGCGCTAGCGTATGTGTGTGTGTTGGCCAACTCGAATTGATTAGCATAAGCGGATGCAGCATTGGGTCCTGCCTGTTTTGCTACCCATTGCCCACGCACTATAACAAATTTGTACATATGTACATGTGCAATTTAATACACACACAACACACTTTTGAGTTTACGAGTGCGTGTGTGTTCTTGTGATGTGCACAATTAGCGCCAAAATCCACAAAATCGACTAATCAAACAAAGGGACGCCAACGCCGGAAAACTCAAATTATATTTTGACGGGTTGATTGTGGCTATTTTTCACGCCCCTGCTGACAACAAAGCCGTCGGCGTCTACATTTTACATTATACTTTCAAATACGTCTGGACCTGATTTTGCTTCAACTAATTCTGCTACTGTTACCCCGGGCCGGCTCTCGACATCGTCATCGCAAAATACGCTCGCGTAATCTATTTTCATCGCTCGACTTATTTTAATCTAGATGCGGCCCTCTTTTTTTATACTCACTCTAACTTTAGCCAGATATAGCAAATAGCAGGCTAAGTCAACTGGGTAAATTGTCAGCAGCAGCTCCTCTGTCTGTCTGTTTCTAACTGTTGTGCGACAGTGCAGCCGGACCGAGAGATGTCTGTCTGTCAGCCTCTGTTCGCGTGGCAGCGGCATCAATTCGTGGCTTTGCATTCTCAGTTGCGAAATTAAAACTAATTTTTAAGGATTTATCCCGGATTAACAGCATCATCGTCGGCATACTGACTGTGCAGTTTCTGTTTTTTTGTTGTTCATTCGGCGCGTGTCTTTTTTTTTGATTTTGGATTATAAATTGATATTAATACGCGTAATTTACATTGCTGCCACTTTCCAGCACTGCCACTCGAGGCACACGCTCAGTCGTGTCCCCGTCACTGTCACAGTATCCAGACAAACACCCCCATTCACCCTACCACAATCCCATCAGCCCAGCTGGTGAATTTTATCGCGACCAGCATCAGTTTCGAGTTGCGCATGTAATTAAATTATCGCAAGTTTATCGCGGGGCGAAGATGAGAAAGTACCCATCCGAAAATGGGCGATGGACGTTGGTAAACCCAAAAATATCAGGCCATCAGCTCTAGTTAATTACGTGCTTAGATTTGCAGCAACTTTAACTTAATTATAAGCATGCTTCCGCCACCGAAAACTTTTTTCAACAACAGACAAGCTATCTGCAGCTTAACTGCACCTAAAAATTCAGTTTGAAAGTTCTGACGGAAAACCTTATGACATCCTTTTCAACTCTTATATATAATATTCATACAAATGTAGATATATATGTGAATGCAGCTAATATCAGTCATCCTCGGTTAGCAGACTTGTGTATGCTTCTGATCCGATTAGAGAGTGAGAAAAGGGGGAAGAACATTAAAAGTGTTGGCACAATACGGAATACTTCTAAGAGAAGCTTAAATTGGTAATCTTGGTGTGATTACGTAAATGTAAAAAAACTTTACAGAATTCAACTGAAATAATTAAAGTGTTCGCTTCCTGGCAATCTAATTATTTTGATGGGAAATGAATTTAAGATAAAACATATTTTTTTTTATACGCTGCATTAATGAATAGTATATTAACTTCATTTTATGGCACGGTTTACAGAAGCTCGCCAAAATCGTCGGTAGTTTGATTGACTGAAAAAATTAAAATAGCAGGAGCATACAATTCTGACCCAGTTAAATAACCCAACACACATTATGGATAAAAGTTGAGCTACATTCCAGGATATCTTCGAATTGAACCTTCTATTCTCTTGCTTTTGGAAGCTAGAGCAATTTTAACTTATTTTCTGTACGCTCCCAATGATATGGGGTCAAAAGTTAACTAGCACGGTCAAGTGATTTGATTGACAGGACAGGAAAAATTTGGGGTTTTTCAGGTTATGTGCATACATTTTTTTTATGGCTGCAAACAATTTGTAATAATAGAAACTTTTGTTTTGAGCCTCGATACAGCATTTACGGTCTGCCGCAAAGTATTTCAATAAGTGATTAAACTCCCTATTTTATGTTTGTTATTCATTTTGTTATTATTTTTTTTTACAAAATATTATGCAACGTGACCAGCATATTTACGTTGTGTATTCTCTTTTTATGTGGAACTGTTTCCATACACTGTAAACAATAAAAATATGCTAGTTATTGTCAACATAAAATTCAGCTATTCAGGATTACTTGTCTATCAGTTAATATGATTAAAAGCAGCCATTACAACGACTGCTTATAAGATACAATAAGTTAGAATTAGTTTTGAAAGTAGTTTCGTTCGCTCCTAGGAAGGCTTCGAAAAACGTTTTTCTTACGAGCGCACATATACCTTAAAAAAAACGTGATACGCAGGAAATTATTTTTACTCAACCTATAGGTAACTTAATTTTTAATAAATTCTTGCAATGTATTCTTTATTATTTTTATTTTTTTATTGTTCCTTTTGTCTTGTTGTTCTTTCATTTTACATTTACGAATGCGTTTATTTACACAATTTCCATTTTTAATATACAGTTTGTGTGTGTCGAGGGTAAAGGAGTAGAGTTCCAGCTTTATTCGATGTCTGGCAGGCATTTATACATTTTTCCAGGCTTTCACTTGGCTTGCACTTTTTATACCCTGAAGGCTTTGACAATGAGATGTAACAGGCAGAAGGAAGCATATCGATATAGCCATGTCCGTCTGTCCGTCCGTCCGACCGTTGATCTCAGAGACTATAGAGCTAGAGACTCCAGATATGGAACATAAGGTCGCCCAATCTCAAGGCAGTACAAGTCTGTTTCAAATTGTCGATAACTTTTCTCGTTTCCGATATACACAAGTGATCGGCAACGCAAAAATATTGGGTTTAAAAAAGATGATTGAAACAATGACAATCTCTGAAATTTTTATTGAAATCGGTTGAGAAACACCGGAGATATGGTACTTCGAAGTTAAGTCCAAGTATGCAGTAAGCGCATACACACGCACATACTTGCAAGCACAGACTGTAAGCGTAAAGTACAGGGTTCAGGGTATCGTCTAGTCGGGATTTCTCGACTAGAAGCTTCTTACTTGTTTTCTTTCTCTTTTTTTTTTTTGGTTTTTTGGTTGCTCGCTTTTTGTTGTTTCTCATTTTGCCTCTCTTATTATTATTAAACCAAAATAAATTGTTCGCTGTTTGCTCAACAGAGTGTTACTTTTCAAAGGCCTCCAGTGTGCCCCCTTCCCACTTCTGCCTACCCAAAAAGAGGTTTACTGGCAGAAACAGCATAGAAATATGATTTTCCCTTTAGCAGACTCGCAATCGTAGCGGTTCGCATTGAACACATGTTATATACTTTCCTTTTCTTATTTTGGTTTTCGTAAGCATATTTTTGCCCTTTACAATTTGTATGGCTCCAGTTCGGTTTCGCATACTCAATTCCATCCCCCGGACCCAGTCCCAGTCCCAGTCCTTTCCCGTCTCTTAACAATCACAATCAGACCCTGAACCGTCGCGACGGTTTTGTTTGCTTGTTTGCACATTCTTAACTGGCAATCAGGCCCAGCACAGCCCCCTGAATTGTGAGCCTACAAGCATGGGGGCGTATAAGCTTTTGTGTGTGTGTGATTGTTGTGGAACTTTTTTCATTTTGCTAATTTACCATTATTTACTTGTTGTTTGTTTGGACTCAGCCTTAAGAATATTGTCTGTATAATTGAAGAATATGTCATAGACAAATATGCAACAGCTACGTATATGTAAGCCTAAATGCTTACGCTAAAGGCATATACTACAACAGAAGATGTACTACATACGCAATGTAATTGAGTAGAATGTGGCTTTGGCACAATAGTTTCGAAATGGATATGGTTAGATTAACTTATCGCTATATCTTGTTAGACCAAAGGATTTTCTGCTATTTTGAGCTCTAATTAAATAGAATCAATACAACTTGACTTTGCGCTGCAAATTAGATGCTGAAATCGCGCTGTTTATTTTTGGAGCACACTTAATATTTTATAAACGCCTCAACCGGATTCACCTCCGCCGCCGCGTCGTCGTCGTCTGTGAGTATCCCCATTGGTAGCTCAACGGCTTCGTGTGTGTATTCAGGTTGAATGTATGTGTGTGTATGTTTGTGCTATCCAGTCGACTTAACTAGGTCAGGGGATTTACTTTGTTAATAATAAAACACATAATATTGCTCCTGCAGCTGCCGTGAACAAATTCCTTCACTTAAAGTAGCATCTGGCTTTAAAATTCGTTCGTTAAGCGATGCGCGCCAATGTAACAGAAGTAGAAGATGGTGATGGTGATGTTGGTAGTGGACACTTATTGCAGGCGGGGGTGTTGTAGTTAGGGGCGGGTTATTTGCGGGTCTCTGTGATTTTGTTCGTTTCGCAAGCGCACGTCGAGTTTTTGACTCTGGCGTTCCGCTGGCAAGGAATCTCTTGAATTATTTATGACAATTAAGTTGTAATTTCATTTTATTGCCTTCAACAAAGCCAACATTTCACCGTCCGCGTACACTGCCACAAACCCACAACCATACTAGTACCCATACCACACCAACGTAAACTGAACCTTCGTGCCACTCTGTTCGTAATACGAATATATAGCTCGACTCCTCCAAGTCGACTTCACTGGCCTGTGTTTCTGTTCTTTGTTCTTTCTATCATTTGACGCAGATGCGCAGCATTCACACAGCGTTCGCATGACCATCGTCTCACGCCATTCTTTTGGCCATTCAGAGCCCCTTTCATTTTACTTTCGCCAAATGCCATCGTAAAGCGCAAAATGTATGTTTTTGCCCTTGATACTACGAAACACTTTTTGTTAAGTTTCACTCGTTGTTTTTTCTTTTTCCAATTTTTTTTCATTCATTATTTCTTTTTTGTGGCACACGCACTTTGTTAAGTATATATATTCGAATATTTTCTCGTGTAATATTTTAGCTGTTATATAGAAAATTGTATGTACCAGTAACAGGTGCGTTTGCCTTTGCGGTATTAACATGATATTTCCGGTTTCATAATATTCAAAATGCACGAGTTCATTTGCCTCTATGCAAAGGTAACTAAATCGAAGAAAATTAACAAATATTGTATATCAATTGTTTTCGGTTAGTTACATGCCATCTACTACATACAATTACCTTTCGCGGTATGTGATTCATTTTAGTTTGGTCTACAGATTAAAGCTAATCCTATGCTTAAAATGAATACAAGGAAAGCAATAAAGGACAAAGGCAATTGTGGTCACCATGACTGGGCTTGACTTAACTATGCCTGCCCCTCATCAAGCTTGAGCCACCAGGAGCATATTTAATATGCCTCGTATTCAGCACAGCCACAAATGGTACCGAGATTAAACACGAACCCTGATCAATTATTTACTAAATAAAGACACCATTCTATTCTCTCTGTGTCTACGTTCTCATCCTCATTTTCATCTACGTCTTTCGTTTGTTTGGTGTGGTTTTGCTACGTGGCTGTTTTGTGATTTTTGGCTAGGTAGGCTGGCATGTGCACATGTACTAGACATTATTTAATAACATATTCTAGTTACCAATGAAAGTTGTACGAGACCCGCTAACCAAATTAGTCAGAGTCTTGCCACCGTTACCGCCTGGTCACAGTGTTGCTCGGCGATTTAATAGGGACACATCTGGGACTTAACACAAATGCAGCAGCTGACTTCAAGTTCTTCTTTTTCTTCTTCTTAAGGAGCAAGTTGAAAAGCCATTGCAATGTCAAAAGTTTTTGACACGTACAACGACTAAACTTTTCAGCGGTGGGCACGACATAAATAAACACGCCTTGTCGGCCCAGCATTTGGCATGAAAGTGGGAACGGAGGATTAGGGATCTGTAGAGGGACCAGAACGTGACCAGTAGACGGCCAGCGTTGCTCACGTGGCCAATTGCCTGGGCCTGTTTTGTCCGATTTGTCCTTTGATGCTGCCGATGTTGTGCTCGTAAATTTTTCAACAAGTTTTTATTATGGTTGCGTGTTTTTGCAAAAAAAAAAAAAAAACCCAAAAAAACAACATAAACTTCCCCTAAAATTCAGTTAAGCATACACACATTTGTTGTTTTTTTTTTTTTTGTGATTGCGTTGGTTCTTTTATTTATTTCATATAATTTCGTAATACGGCTGGAAATAATTTATAGCTCTGGAATTTGCACATTAATTCTGCAAAATGTTGCCAAATTATTGAGCCAATAAATATATTTACCTTGGCGCACAAAAAGCATTCCTACTCACTCCCAAAGTTTTCAATCCCTGTTGGCAGAGCTGACGCTAAGCCATAATTTTGATTTAGATCTCTCTCATGCGTACGGAAACTTGCTTAAGATTCCTTAAGCGTGCATTAAAGTGGTGTCGACACTCCAAGCACGACAAGCCGAGGGTTGTGAAACTAAGCCAAAATTAACATATTCAAGAAACCCTTATGGTCGTGCCTATCAATCATTGAATGTGAATATGAGTTCTGTATTCTGAGGCAATTGGGTCAGTTGTAAGATTTATGTTCGCATTGCGTACACATCAACAGATTCAATTCACAATGTCCTGCCAAGTTTCCAGCCCATAGATTGCCGTTCTTGCCGTTAGGTAAATCCGTTTTAATCCAAATCCTTTGTGCTGTCTTCTTCCCTGCATAACATGGCTGAATTAAATTGTAGGTAGAACATGATTTTGCAAATGTATTCAATGGACTGAGCAAAATTTAAATTTACAGTTCTACCGAACGAATCAAGCAATTTGGCAAATTATTTAGCAGGCAGAGATAGACAGACGGACAGATAGCCATAAAGCATATTTCCCATTAAACCACACTGATGAATTTTGAAACGAGTGGCTGCTGCTGCTGCTGTATTTTCATGTTTTGCGGTGTACGCGATGTGTCGAAAACGCAATTGATTTCATTTTAAGCTATCCTATGGATTTTTGAATTTGGCGCTATGGTCGATATAAGCCTGACTGTTTGATATTTTTGCATGGCATTTCGGTGGTGGCGTGGCATAAGTTCGCTGACCGACAAATTTCAATATGAATTCAATTTTCCGCTAAATTGAACTGAGCACAAAAGATGAGCAAATTACGAACGCAAGTTTACGCTTAAATTAATTCAAATAAATAACTGTACGAAACTCAATTAACATCCATTTATATGTATTATGTTGTTGTTGTTGTTGTTTTACCAACCCCCAAGTCCTACCCTACAAACCCCTGACAATCTAAGCCAGACGTCTTTGCAAGCTTCCCCCCTTTTTAAGCAAGATTGCTGCTTGCGGCAGCGGATGCTGGCCAAGATGAAAGTTAAAATATTCGTACATATTAATAATTTTTGTCTGCTAAAATAAAAAAAATACATCGAAAAGCCATAAACCAAAGTTTGGCTGAAAGTTCATCATGATGAGTGGTGGCCTGCAACACCTACCACGAAACCTTCAACAGAGTAAGCAATGCCAAAAGATAAAGCAACTATAACGCGAGCGACGGCCAGATACCCAAAAGAGTCAGCTACAGATACAAAGGCAACCAAAGCAGGACAAGCGAACAAATGTTGATGTCGACATTGACGTGGACGTCGCTGTTGCTGCTGTCGATGCTGATGCAGCCCTGTTAGCAGCTGTATAGAATGGTGTCAGTAGTAGATGTAGAAGAAGCAGCAGGACCAAACGAGAGAGTCCCATGGTGTTGGTTTTGTGGTACGGAGAGCGAAGTACGTCATGCGGGACAGGCAAGCACTTTCCGTTCAGCTTGCAAAATATGAAGTTTGCTTTTCAAAGTTTGCGGTTTTTGGGTTTCTTGTTTGCGAACAATAAGAAAACGCCGAGAAATACATTAAGCCAACATAAAGAAGCATTTTTTAGCCAAGCACAGAAGCTAGACATGTGCATGTTTGTGTGTTTTTGCTTCTCGAGTGTTTCTCTATATATAAGTGTGTGTGTAAGTGTGTTGGTTCGTGTTTCTGACGTACTTACTCATAGCTCTCAGGATAAGAAGAGATTTGTTTGGTCCCAACACGCCTAATGCTCAACCCGATACCAAAAGTTGCTTTTCCCCCTTCCGCTGCCCCCCTCCATACTTTCGGTTGGGTTTAGCTTTCATCAGTTATGTGTTCCACCCGTCCCTCCGACAGCTACAACATCATTTGGCTATGGCCTTGTTGGTCCAGCCTGCCGCAAGTGTCAGTTAATGAATGTTTTGTCATACATACATAGCTCGAATATTTTACACAAAAACCTCAGCTTGCTTCACAGCAAATACACTATCATCCATTGTATTTTGTTGAAAATTGCCTGTTTTTGTTATAAATTTTGGGCGTCACTATGATTGGATGTGTGCGTGTATATGCGTATGTGTGTGCGTCCAATAACTCATCTCGTACGGGTTGCTTTTGCTGGCTTCCCACACATCAATGTTAGAATTTCATGGATAAATGAACACAATTGATACCTTTTGTGTACTTTTAATCTAACCAGAACGCCCCCATCTTGTCCCAGAACTATGAATGCTGAATTCAGAGTAAAAGAAAAAACCCTGGTATACTCTTTATACACTCCAATCTCACGTTGCCAGCTGGCAAAAAATACAACCCCATCCTTCATTTTAATTGAGTGTATTTGTTCTTCAAATAAAAATGATAAATTTTGAAAACTCGATGCAAAAATATTTATTTCTTTTCACCTGTGGAAAAAAATCAAATATGAAAAGACTATCGTTCCCATGCAACCGGAATAAGTGGCCAGCCTTAACAGAAATATATTTTGTGTGTCTCAAAATACCTGCGAACAAAAGTATTTTGAAAATGATTTTTTTAAATGTTGTTTGTATCACATTTTGTATAAGCTTTTTGATGTAAATTTTAACACAAGATAAATTGAAGATATTATTTTGGAATAGTTTTTAATATTCTGGCAAAGTTGCTCTTGGCTGTTTGAAGAAACAGAAAAGTCTTTTCCTAATTTGAATTCTTAAATAGAAAATCGCACTTTCCAATTTCACATAAATATGAGATTATAATTTTTGTCCTGAATTGTACAATTTGTTGAAAAAATGACACCAAAGGGGATTAAAACAAAGTGGCAAACACAAAGTGTGGCATATTTACCACTAATTCTACTTTTCCTATTTTTTGAGAGGGAATTGTTTTCGGGAGTAAAAAAGTTCACAAATTTGTAGCCAAACTAATTAATTGTGATTTGAGTAGCGAATTTTAATATAAAATTAATTTGGAATTCAATAAAGAAACCTCAAACTCAATAAAAAACAACAAAAAAAAACGGCTCAACAAAAACTGTAAAAAACCATCATTTAATAATTTGTATTATAATTAAGCAAATACGAAAAGAAAAAAAAAAGTAACGTTCAAAGAGAATGTTAGTGGTCCTTTTTTTAGAATTGTTATTAAATAATCGAGTTACGTATAACGATGGGTAATGAAATTGTGTTTTTAATCAACAATGTACATTATGCAGTTATAAATTTACAAAACAAATATTAAATAAAAAAGTCGCAAATAAAAAGTAACAAGCGCAAACAACGTGTGAAATGTAATTAATTCTTTTTCCTGTAAAAGCACAATAACAAATAAAAAGCTGGCCATAAAAAGTAACAACGAACAATAAAAACATAATAATTTCAGCTATAAAACAAGAGAAAATAAAAATGTGCATAAAACAACATTTTTACATATGTATGTATGAAGATTTATTTACATTGATTCATACATTGCCATTAAAGCAGATGAGACGATCGATGCGACGATGCGAATGCCATGAATATGAAAATGAATAATAATATGAATAGGAATTTGAATATGAACGTGAATGAAAGTAGCAGTATATTGACCAGTTGTAAGTGCCATCACAATCGACGTCGTTGATGATAACAATAAATATGAAAATTCCGAAAAATGCAAATTGCCAAATCTGAGGGCACGCAATAAAATCGACCATAAAGAACATCAAATCAACAGCAGCAGACGGCTAAAGAACGATAACATTTACCCAACACCAACCAACACCAGACTGAGCTGACGACAGTAGCAACAACAACAATAAGAAGAACATCAATTCTGGGTGGTGGCAATGGCCAAACTAGAGCCCAATACCGCACAGCATCTGCAACGTCAACGGCAACGGCATCGACAGCGTTGGCAATGTCATGCCACACCCCGCAACCTACCAGAGCCTCCAAAACTTAGCAGCAAATGTCGGCACGTGCAATACCAGAGCTCCTGGGGCCGTAGCTGGAGCAGAGTCGCCTGGCTCCTGGCTGTTGTGTGCCTGCTGACGCGGCCCGTCATGCCGGAAGTTATTTATCGAGTTGATCCTTTGGGTAAATGTTTTGTTTTATTTTATCCTTATTTTTATTTTTATTTTTTATTTTTTTTTGTATATCTGTTATATTTTTCCCTTTCACATTTCAGCCACATCTACATGTAGAAATTCGCGTTGGTTTTTGGCGTTTTATCTGCAGCAATAACCGTCTCATGTCCCCTGTCGTTTGTTTTTTTTTTTATCCCAGAACTGGGTCCTGTGACGCTTTTTAGCTAATGCCGGGCGAATGCAGGCGCCAACCCCTGCTCAAACATTTTTGCTCTTTCACCC
Organism: Scaptomyza reducta; assembly: GCA_035044485.1. Lineage (NCBI taxonomy): Eukaryota > Metazoa > Arthropoda > Insecta > Diptera > Drosophilidae > Scaptomyza > Scaptomyza reducta. Next base: position 185,338 of record JAWNNV010000256.1, on the reverse strand, counting down.
AGCAACAAGAACTAAAGTGGCGCTTTTAGCAGCCACATTTACGCTCGGTGAAATACATATGTATGCATGAATATTTATTTGTATGTATATTTGTTTATGTATTTGTATATAAATCATAATTAAGCACAAATACACACTTACAAAGTGGCTGTTTACGGCTTTCGCGTATTTCCCGTTGTCCAGTTTGAGTACGAAGGGGCAAATCCGAAAATATATATACTATGTATGTACAAGCACATCTCGACGGACAAAGTTTCACAAATGATCTGAAAAGCGGGAGCGACCAAATATTTATGTTCGTCATTAATGATTAATAGGGTAGCCAAAGCAAACATTCATAAATTAAAGCCCATTAATTAACTGCCCGACCCAGTAGATACTCGAAAGAAGATGCTGCCAATGAACTTCTACGTGCCCATTGTCATAAATGTTGAATCATGTCCGTGAACTACTTTAGCGAATACTTGTATCAGCACTAACAACACTACAAAGCTTTGCAAGCGTAATTCCAACTATGACCTATATAATCTATGTCTGATATAAGTATTATTTCTCTATGTATTTATAGTTTTATATACATTTACGTACATATGTTTGAAAATTGCCATAAATGCTGGCTCATTCCAATGAAATCTTTCAGATATGTATATATTTTGCAATTTGCTGTCATCAGCTCATAATATTTGATGGACTTATCGATTGAAATGATTGGATATGCTAGCAAATATTAATTGACATATTTGACGCAGTATAAAAAATTATTGCTTCTGCTTTGATGATGTGCCAACGATAGACAAACTATAATGAGGTTTTTTGCTTTGAACACATTTTCACTCTAATTAAATTCAAAAATTTATAAAAATGCATAACCCACACTGGGTGTCAATGCACTCTTATACGGCACATCGTAATTTGTATAAGAGTACTTGCAAGCAGCGCGGTTAAGTGTTCCCTGAGAAAACCACATTTTACATACACAAACAACACACATACATCTAGTATGAACTTGGGTATAAGTGCAATTAAATATTTTTTGCAAACTTTTCTTGTCGAGTGCTTAACAGTCTGGGTCATTAATATCAAGGCCATGGTATATGAACTGTTTGCTTAACCAATTTGGTCTAAACTTTCAATTTATGTGTTTGTCGCCAACTCAGGCAACTTCCATTAAATGATACGTCATTTCCTAATACTTGAACGTATCACGCTCGACATAAATATTCAATTAATCTGTGTGTGGTTGTGTAAATTTGTTTTTTCTTTTTCTTGTTTTGAAATTTTTTTTTAGATAGCTAACGCACAAACCCATCAGGCTGATACATATGCTACTCCCATACTCCCTTAGTGTCTTATTTACAAGACATCTGAAAGCCACAGTTCGTGGCAATGGGCGTGTACTTTAAGCTCGTTACTGTTCCATCTTTTCCTACTGGCGCCTTGGGTCGCGTTGATAACAGGAAACTTTCACGGCCTACGCACTTGTTTCACATTTCCCCAAGTCGCTTCACATTAAGATGTGCTTTAATCTCCCATCTTTTGCTAACCTGAAGATAGGGGAAGGAGAATAGCGGGGATAGGATAGGAATGTTGGTTTTGGTGCCTTTGTCATATGCGATGCCTTTTAGTGTCTTGTGCTCGTGTTGTAAAATCTAACTGGAGGCGACAGAATCCTGAGCACTCGCAAGCAATGACACCGTACTCACCTCGGAGACGGTTCGACAACTCTCCGGCCACATTTTTATACCCTTAACCCATTGAAAATGGGTGCAAAAGTATGTAACAGGCAGAGGAAGCATCTCCGACCCCATAAAGTATATATATTCTTGATCAGCATCAACAGCCGAGTCGATATAACCATGTCCGTCTGTCCGTCTGTCCGTCCGTCCGTCCGTCCGTCCGTCCGTCCGTATGTATGAACGCGTCGATCTCAGAGACTATAAGAGCTAGATTTGGTACATAAGCTCGCTGAATCCCTAGGCAGTACAAGTTTGTTTTAAATTTTCGATAACTCTGCCCGTTTCCGATATACACATGTGATCGATAACAACAAAATCTTCAATTTGAAAAGCTTTTTGATGCAGTTTGAAAGATTGGACTAAATAATGACAATGTGTGAAAATTTTATTGAAATCGGTTGAGAAACACTGGAGATATGGAGTATAGAAATTAAGAAGGTATGCACTATACGCGTATACATACACACACTCACACATACTTGCAAGCACTGACTGTATGCATAAATAAAAGGGGTTAAGGGTATAGTCTAGTCGGGATTTCTCGACTAGAGCCTTCTTACTTGTTTTTTTTCTATTTTAGCATACCCTGTACTACGAAAAATGACAAAGAATATGAATTTCAAGATAAAAGAAGTAGAAGAAGATAAGTGTTTCACTATTATTCTTTAAATTTTGTACTCTGACATATCTTAAGAAGGCATCTGCAGGGTATGCCATTATCACCTACACATATCTTTTTGTTATTCCAACTCCTTGAAATAATAACACTTGTCTTTGGTCTTTGTGTGGTCGCAGAGGGTTGTCGGCATTTGCTTAACTAAACAGCCAGGTAAATGCTTGCCAAAATTATGAAAAGTGAAAGAGTTATTATCATTTTATGTCGCATAAATTTGCATGAAACGTCCACCTGGAGTGCTCGGTGTGCTGGGTGTGACTGGCTCAGAGAACGTAAGCCTAAAGATGCTCCTGCAGCGGGCATCACGAACGTAACGTAACTGAAGACGCCGCATGCTGTGTGATTCAGGGGAATATAAACATGCACACGTGTAATACTTACTTTGTATCTTGCTGGTATATATTTGTACTTGTTCCTGGGGAAATGCTTGCTGTTGTTTTCTTTACCAGCCAGCCAGTACTATAATGGCTTACCGCTATGTAATTACAATTATTATGATGCTTAAAACGATTTTTGCACTTAAAGTTGTTTAGGTTTTTGGCATCTCACTGAAATATTTACTGTAAGCTAAGCAGAGAAACAAATAATTAGTAGCTATAATTAAGATACATTTTTGAATCCTCGTCACATGACAAGAGCAGAGATAAAGAGCTTATTTACTACTGCTAACATTAAATATCCTTTCATGTAATGAGTTCAGTTGCAACCATATTCACAAGTATCTATGATTTAGATATAATTGCTTTTGTAGTTTTTGATGCGTGCAACTGACTTTGACATATACACATAACATAACTATTTATCATATGGTCAAATTTCACGGTGAAACTAGCTTTCAATACTTTTTTGCATGTTTCTATAGACGTGAAATACATCCAACCATGTAATGTTCTAGTTTCCATCATTTTATGTTTGTAAAACACATTTACCAACCCGCACAAAACCCTGCAGGCTACCCCCTTTTTGGCAGCTATTGTAAGGCATTTGTTTTGTAGTGTAAACACTTACTCATGCATACACAAATTTTCACACACATTCGCACAAACACATACGTAAACAATTTAGGTAATGAAGTCAGTAGCTCAAAGGATGCCCCATCCCCGTTGTCGCCTCTAAAGTGGATAAGAGAAATGTACAATAAAAAGAAACAAATGGCACACCATTTTTTCGGCTGATGCCGAAATTCTACGAAACAAACAACAACAAAAATAAAAAAACGTTGAGAAATAATTTCACATGAAATTGAATGTCTGAGTTTGCTTAGGTGTCAAGTGTCAGTTAAGTTGAAGACAGAACGAACGATTGCATAATGGAAATTCAATTTACTTGCCATTTACTTCAAGACTATTTTTCCATTATACACTGTGGCAATACACATACATACATACAAACATACCTGGCACACTTCAGTAGACATCAATTCAATTGCGTTTAAGGTTCATAATAAATACAATTAATTTCTTATTCTACTGTTATTTAGCCACAGATAAAGATAAGAATCGAAACGAATTTGCGACATGACATTTCAATTGATTGCGAACAAAATCCAATCTATATACACACGTATACAGTAAAATAAAATGGAAAATCTATCTTAGGCGTGCCAGAGCTTATTTTCCTTGCTCTGACACTGATAAAGATATTGATTATAAAGTTTGCCGAAATTTAAATAAAAATTTTGCTAAAGACAATTGTATTTGTCAAACACAAAATTGTTTAAATTCTGTCATGCTTTTGAAATATTTTTTGTTTGTTAATTTAAGCACAGAATTTACTGTGGAAGAACAGATATACGTTTGATGTATATTTAATGTCATGGTATTTATATATATATATATCAATTATAAATAGAAATTTATTTGTATTCACCCAAATTGAATTCACGAGCTCAGCTACCGTTGCGAGTGTCTACATTGTAGTTTGTTGTCTGTTTGCATTTACCATGCTTCTTTTTTTCAGTTTTTTTTCGCCTTTCTCTTTATCTATACATATATTAATGCATCTCGATTTTGGCGTTGTTTGCTTTTAGCACTGCTTGCTGCCACCTTGCGGACGTACCAGCGCGCCGGATGCGATTCAGAACAGCTGTCACTCAGCTGTCCACGTGGCACTAGCATTTCCATAGAGCTAGCCCAATACGGTAGAGCGGGAGGTAAGTTTCATTGTCACGTACGACAAAGAGAAAGCAAGCGAAGTGAATGTGGAATTGGAATAGTTGGAGTTGTAGATGGCTATGGATTTGGAGCAGCATCGAGGGCGTCAAGTGGACAGAACAACGAATGGTCGGGACTTTCAGATTCTGAAGCGAATGCCAATATCGCAATTGATTGATTATTGCCTAAAGTTTTGTCCGTTACACGCGTCGATTGTACGCATTGTATTTTTACTTATTTGTGTGCGCACACTGGCATGTTTTGCCTCGTGTTCTCAGCGTACTTCGCCAACGCCCACATGAGTAGTTGAATAGTATTGGTTTGCTGGCAAAAACAAGCAGACAGAGAGACAGAAAGACGAACAGATGAGCACAATGAAAGCAAATGAGAAGCAAACCGTGCTCCGCATACGCCCATATCAAGTATGTATATACGCTAAGCCACGCAAAGGTCGTTGGCGAATTTTGCAATGAGATTGCTCACAGATTGAAGAGAAATGGCCGTTGGTGAATGCTGTTTCCACTTGGCACTCGACCCCACAGCTGAACCACTCAATGCCACTCCGCTCCACTCTACTGTAGTCCACCTCAGTTCCACCTCTCTTCGCACCACTTGAGAGTACTTCGAATATCGACGACGCAAACGACAACGACACGTTTACAAAAAAAAATTGCCCTCTCGTCCACTTGAACAGATTTATCCGACCACAGCTTGTGTCCGCCCGTCTCACAAGAGGACCTCACCACGACCGGAAGTGCCGGCGATGCTGTCATCCACAGCGGCACTGAAATCGAAGTCAAACCGCCGGAAACATGTACCGTAAGCGGATTACAGGTAAGCTGAATCAGTATAATTGCAATTCCATCATCGTCGCACTCATCATCGAAAAAAGAAAAACACACATACCCCCGATACACTTACATTTCTCTTCACACACATATATATATATATATATTTGTATATATACTTATGCTTGTATCCTTCTACATATTGCAACGAGAGCTCTGGCAACTCAGGCCTTACTTTGGCTTACCTTTTTTCGCTTGAATGTATTTTTTCCATTTTCCGCACGATTCCACAGTGTGCATTTAAAGACATTGCCATACATACATACGCGATAAAATAGCTCCCTTTTGGTCAAACACACACACACACACATAATCACACATGCATATATGTTTCTAAGCATCGCATATACACAAACACACCATATAGAAAAGCAGGCAGTTCTAATAAATCAGTGAAGTAGAACGATGCCATAAAAACAGCAATAATTCATAATGAAAATCGATTCGATTCACTTTGGCCAAGCAAAGGGCATAAATCATATAAAATTTTTAGTTACTTACCCAGTCAAAGCTTAAAGCGTCCCAATACCACATCATTCATAAGTAAACACTTACATGTTTACAAATGTATTTACAAACATATATATGTGAACATACATATATACAAATCAATAGTCGTGCGGACTTAATCATTGCCGCCAAAGCTTTCGCTCTCTGTGAGTCCGAAATATTTGATTTGATGTTTTTGATGTTTACTGTAACGGCAAATATCAATAATAATAGTACTTTAGCCATAATGTATTTTTTCAGACAAACATTAGCATGCGGATACAAAAATAGTCGGATGCAATCAGAAAATAAAAGATGGTTCAACCGCAATGTCATAAATATCCGTTTCAGTGATTAATGCTCGTGCGGAGGACATATACCATTAAAATTTGAAATCAAATTTAAGTTCAGTTCCACACATTGCTCAAAATAATTTAGTTTCACACACATGCCAATGAATACGCCAGCGTGTGTACCGTATATATGTTGTATAGGATATAACAGTTTGTTACATTTATTAGGTCGTTTGGTATTCGCATTCGACAATATTAACTGTCATACGGGGAACGTCTGTTGTAGTTAATTTTTCATTGAACCATATCCTTGAATCTCTTTCCTCCATTGCGTTTGATTGAGCATATCAATTTAAAGTAAGACGACGATGACTTCATGTGTGGTGTGTGACGTGTGGTCGAGAAAAACCGCAAATCGGGTGCACGGCCAGGGACAGGATACTCACGCTTCATTTCCGTTTGCTCCTTAAAGCGGAACTGAATTGCGCCCAGCCGCAAGTTTGACTTCTGACTTATGGGCACGTTGCAGTAACACCAGTTTACCCCTTACTGCAGATGCTAACTGCGGTTGCGACTCACCCACAAACCATGGCAAGAGAAAGGGGGCAGTGAATAGAAGTGTACGCTCGAACGAAAGCTGAAACGAGGGTAAACAAATTATTATCAGATGAGCTCAAGCTCAGAAGCAGCACTCGTGCATGCGACACACTTATTGACATACAGTATGGCCACGGAGAAATGAAATGCGGTAAGAGTACCATATTTTGGGTAAGCTGTAACCTCAAAATGCAATTAGGATTTCTGTCCATTTTTGTATTCAAGTCACACAGAAAGTGTGGATTCCAAAATCGGACTAATTAATAACAAATCAAATTGCTTGACTACTGAACTGAACTAAAAATTGTGGTTATCATAACACTCGAGCCCACATATCAGACATATGCAAAACAAGTAACAACGCTCTAGTCGACTAAAGACGATACCCTGAACCCCAAACTTTAGTCAGTGCTTGCAAGTATGTGTATGTGTGTGTTAATTTCAATGTTCCATATCTCCGATGTTTTTCAACCGATTTCAATAATAATTTCACAGATTGTCATTATGTCGTCTAATGTTTCAAACGCCAAAGTCTTCCAAATTCATGATTTTGTTGTTGTCAATCACATTTTTATATCGGAAACGGGGAAAGTTATCGAAAATCTCAAAACTTGCAGTGCCTAGGGATTAGCCGAGCTTATTTTCCATATCTGGAGTATCTAGCTCTTATAATCTCTGAGATCGACGTGTTCATACATACAGACAGGCGGATATGGCTATATCGACCCGGCTGTTGATTCTGATCAAGAATATATATACTTTATGGGGTCAAAGATCCTTCATTCTGACTAATTATAATTGATTATAGGATAGCTACACAACATTAAAGTTTAATCTATTGAAATACTGTTTGATTACTTTGATTTGTACTAAAATATATATATATATATAAAATTATATTTATCCGATTATATTAACCGAGCGTGTGATAATGTAATCCGCTTAAAATTACATTTGTCATCGCACTAAGTAGTTTGCCGCTTATCTGCACCCGAGGCAATTCACAGATTTTAATAAAATTATAATTATTCACCTATTCTCTCAACAGTTGTAAACAGGACTGTAAGCCTTGACTGCAGCTTCCGTATCCACAAACACACACATCCAAATATACTTATGATAGCATATGCAACATTACATAAGCAACATCTGAGAGCTGTTTGCCACTTTTTGCGCCTGTGGAATTGTTAAGGCATATGAAATGCATTCATAGCTTAATCTCGTAGGCAGACAGAGATTTACGACTCTGCAGCAGAGGTGGCGCCATGCCAGTGTCTGCCTGCCAGCCTACGTACCAGCAGTCATTGTTGCCCGTTCCCTTTGCTTCTTCTGTTCGATGTTTGTTTTCGTTCCTTTTTGCCGCCGAAATCAAGGATGCGGCTGCAGTTGCCATCCGCGCCCAAACAATCTATCAATAGCACCCTCATCGAAACCTGCTCACTTACTCCAACAATATGCTACATATACAAACATACATTACGTATACGTACGCTATAGGCACTATATCTTACTGTGTGTATCTGTTTTCTTATAGTATGCCCTGCTGCAGACTGTGGTAGATGCCTGCCAAAAGAAGAGACATTGCAAGTTCGCTGCGAATTCCAAAACGCACACCAGTGGGGATCCATGCTCCGGCATACGAAAATTCGTCGAGATTGCCTACAAATGCCGTCCATGTAAGTATGCCAGCCCTTTACGAGGTCAGCCAACCGGCCCATACTATGTACACAAACACACTTTAAAATGAAAAATAAAAAAAAAATTATAAATGTTATCGATGGGATTCCACTGAACTTTCCAGGTTGTATCAGCCGGGTGGGCAATTCGCTCGTTTTTGTCCTTGCACCGTAAACCATGATATATATATGTATTATTTTCTCAGCGGCAATATAAATATTTGCCAGATGCCAAAATGGCAAACATCAATTTAAGTTCAATAGCAAACAAAGAAATTTATTTTGAATATGAACCAAAAAGCCATCACTTATGCAGGCTTGGTGCTGACTCTAAACGTCCATAAAGATCGAATGCTACAGTTGAGAACCATAAGATGCTTAAATACTCGAAAACACTTGTTTGTAGTGCATTTCATTATTAAAGTAGCATCTGCACGATAACACTGTTCGAAAACTATATAAAACCTTATATAGTTCAATGGGATATTAATTAATTCCCCTTAGATATGAGTTTTAGCTATATTTTGCATGCAAAGTCAGGTTGAGATGAGTACACCATAACAATAATTAATCCCAATGATATTTGCAGCTAAGTTGTTATCGTATTGTACTACTAAAAAAAAGCTACTAATTCAAACTTTTGCTATTTGTATGGTGGGCGGCGCGCTCAAAAATAAAATTAATGAGAATTTGAAGTAAATATAACTCCACGATGATAAGAGGAGGCAGGCAGAGTGGGTGGGTAGTGGTCGGTTTGCGCTGCAAATTCCGCTAGAAGCATAATGAAAAATGCAACTACGCTTTTGCATTTGCTTTTTCCAGTAGTTAAAATAGTTGAATAAACTTTTTACTGAATTATTTGCATAGTTTTGCTTGGTGCATTTTTCGCAAGCGCTGTCCTCCGCCTCACACAATTTCTCCCCATCCCGCTTGGACGCTGCCAATGGGGATTGGGCTAATGGCACTCGATTATTTACGATCCGCTAAGCAATTCATGTTTAATCGTAATCACTCGGCAAACTGGAGCCGATAAGCGAACAGATGAAGCATCTAAGTGTGCAGCCCTCTCGCACTCCATTGTGGCGCTTTTGCTTTGTGTTTTACCTGGCTGGAACGCAGGTAGAACTGCCAAAGTGTCGTTGGCATTTTTGCCGACTACTAGCTGCCGCTGCTGCTGCATTGGATGACAATCGTTAAACGAGTTCTTAATGCCCTTAGTAGACAGTTCAATTCAACTGTATTCAGATTCAGAGATGCCAGAGCCCCACAACGGAAAAGAAACTGTGCATTCTATGTAATTCCTTGGTAATTTGCGTCAGCCTTTTAGCCGTTTCGAGGACTTTGCAGCTTTGCTGAAATTTGTTACAGTATTTCGTGTATTTTTTGTGACAAGTGACGCAGATGCTATCTTGTTAAAAAACACACAAACAAACCAAAGAAGTGAAACAAACAGAAGCGAGACAAAAGCAACACCAGCGCAGCATTCAAATTAGAAAAAGGGAAATGCACAGCGGGTTAAATAGAATGAAAAAGGGCAGACGGCTTGTTGTAGTACTTGGTCCGCATAGCTTAGTACTTGCCTATCACGTTTGTCGGGCCAGCAAAAAGGGGCAGTGCAGGGGTTCTGGTGAGGTAATATAATTAAGGAGAGCCGCTTCTTTTTTTCTAAATTATCTGTTATCTTTTGCTCATTATGGACACCAGCGACAAGTAATAAAACTGCAAAGTACGAGTGGAAAACGTTGAAAAATTACGGCCTGGTTATGTGTGTGGGAGGGCAAGCAAACCCCAAGCAGAACCCATAGCTCGAACCCTCTCTAACGCTCGGGGCGAGCATTGCACAGCAGCAGACAGAGGCACAGTTGGCAATAGCAAAAGGAATGAATGAGGGGATGGTACACCGTGCCAGACGGCACATTGTGGTCATAAAAATATGGCAATTTTCAACTTTTCTCACGTCTCTCCATAATAAAACGTGCACTCGCACTCTCAAAAGGCGCTGGGAATCACAGCATCCAATACCACGTGCACGTACATTGTGGGAGTGTAGGCGTCCTAAAGGTTATGTGGGGGCCATGCAGTCCATGCCAAAGGCCCAGTAAGGCCTGTAAAATGCTATGCAAATATTTACCAAATTTATTAAAGTTCATCTCAGACCGTTGTCCTCTTGCCATAGACATTCCTTTTAGTATTCATCAAATTTTATATAGTATAGTATATAAGTAGACATGTATATTAATATAGTATGTACATATTGTATATGGCATTTAAAGGTGCCTGCTGAAAAGTGCACAGCAAAAAGGAAAAAAAAAAGAGCGCCAGCAGCACAATTCATAATTGCTTAAGCTTGGTCCTTTTCCGCGTGCTCGGAGCTCTGAGCAAACTAAAGAAAACGAATATATGTGTGGACTCTTTCTCGACTGTACTTCGACAATTGCAAATCTCAGCTTGGCTGACTTCCAACAGATTGCTTTGTAAGTCGTATATATCATATGTACAATAAACACTCACACATACCATGTGCAATGGCGCAGATATGTATGAATGTATGTAGACTGGATCTGTGCGCTCCAAAATGCCCTTAGATATTTAGTATACATAGCCAAGCAGAGTAATTGGATAATAAATTTTTCTTTGATTTTCTTTGAGCACAGTGTGTTGTGGAACTCTTTTACCAAATATAGTTAAAGGCAACATGACGGATAATTAATTAATGAAACTTTTTTACTTACACAATACGCAATATATATATATATACTTGATGGCCAGTTGAGTGTACATTTTGATATACATAATCAACTGCTTATTTAAATACTTTATTTTGACATTTTAACAGATAAGAGTACTGTAATTTAAATTAATGTTTTCGTACAGTATTAATTGATTTCAATTTTATTAATAACAAGAATTTGACTCGCTGATAAGGTCTGCAGAAAAACAAATATATTCATATAAAAACAAGTAAGAAGGCTCTAGTCGAGAAATCCCGACTAGACTATACCCTTAACCCTATAATTTACGCATACAGTCAGTGCTTGCAAGTATGTGTGAGTGTCTGTATGTATACGCGTATAGTGCATACCTTCTTAATTTCAATACTCCATATCTCCTGTGTTTCTCAACCGATTTCAATAAAATTTCACAGATTGTCATTATTTAGTCTAATCTTTCAAACTGCATCAAAAAGTTTTCTAAATTGAAGATTTTGTTGTTATCGATTACATGTGTATATCGGAAACGGGAAGAGTTATCGAAAATCTAAAACAAACTTGTACTGCCTAGGGATTAGGCGAGCTTATATACCAAATCTGGAGTCTCTTGCTCTTATAGTCTCTGAGATCGACGCGTTCATACATACGGACGGACGGACGGACGGACGGACGGACGGACGGACGGACGGACGGACGGACAGACGGACATGGCTATATCGACTCGGCTGTTGATGCTGATCAAGAATATATATACTTTATGGGGTCGGAGATGCTTCCTTCTCCCTGTTACATACTTTTGCACAAATCCATTATACCCTTTTTACCCATTTTCAATGGGTTTAAGGGTATAAAAAAAATTAATAAAATTCAATGTATGTGACATTTCCAGTTCAATAATTTTGTAGTTAATTTGTTATGTTTGCGGTCGTTCATCTTAACTATATATATATGAATTATTAATACAACTTCGAAACGTTTTATATTGTTCAATGTTTCAAAATTAGAAATGACAATTTAAGTTGCGGGCCACATACTAAATTTAATGCAATAAATCCATCATCAAATCTGTCAGGTAGCTCAATAAAAAAGTATTACAAGGAAAAAATAACCACTTTTAAAACATAAATGTTCATTTACAATTGTACGGTTCTGCGAATTGCAATGGCCGCAATTAGGACATCGTTTTAACGGTTACATATTTTCACGTTCTTTTAATAAATGTTGCCCAATTTTTCTGCATGCCTGTCCTTCAACACAGACGAATTCCGCAGCAAGTTGGCCTGCGAGAACGACAATATGCCGTTGATGTGCAATCCATACTCTCGCATCGCCATCTACAGTGCTTCCTTTGGTCACACGGAACGCGAGAGTGTCCAGTGTGGTGGCCAGGGCGGACCATCCGGAAGTGTCCTGATCAATCGCGAGGACACCGGCCAACCCAGTAAGCAAATACTTATATTATATTGTGGGTTTCTAATTTAAAGCTTACATGTTTTTGTATAGCCTGCCTTGTATCCTACGCCACTGAGACTGTGATGCAAATCTGTCATGGACGTAGACGCTGCTCGGTGACCGCAGATGCTGGAACTTTTGGTCGACCCTGCAAGACTGATGTGCGAATGTATCTGAAGGTCGTTTATACATGTAGTAAGTATTAGCTATCGTCGACATTGATTGTGGTTGTGAACATTTAATTTTGTTTAACTTCAGTACCACGCAAGGTGCTGAAAGATCGCTATGAGACAGCTGCCGAATCGGATGAGCCACAACAAACTGATCTAGACTTGGATCAAGATGAGTTATACGATGAGGATCAATTTTACAAAGAGTCTGAAGCTATTCCACCAGCACCCAAGCTACAAGGCGCCAATGTGGGTCGTTCATTTGACTTTGACGCTAACAACGTTGGAGAAGAAGCAACGAGCACACTTCTGCCTCCGCTGCTATCGCGCAACGATGGTAGCTTGGAAGGTAAGTGGTTGTCTTTCATATCTATAAATTAGTTCATACCAGCTTAGCAACTAGTCTGCACAGATTGATGCTGAGGGCCAAGCAAGAATAGATTTATAATTTGATTTTGCCAGTGTTGCGTGTACGCATCATTATTTAATGGAGTATGTTGTGGCGGCCTGTGCCGTGTCACTTACTGCAAAGTGCCTCAACAGCGTATTGTGCATAAATATTTAAAAGGCATGCCCATCCGTCTTCATTAGCCAACTGTGTTGCTTGAGCCTGAGCTTCACATCCATCCAAGCTGTGCATTATCTAGCAACGTTCAGTTGCGTCAAAGTATGTATGCTGTCATCGCAGCGCCCTGAACGCGATATTTCCGTTTGTCTTTGATGGATGTTAGCTCGTCCCAGACACAACAATAAAAGAGAAAAGAAAAAAAATTGCTCGCACATTGCCACATCTTTCGCAGAGAGACTACAGTCATCTGTACGACTCCTAAACCGTATAAAGGAGTCATTCAACCATCAATCGATGGCAGCAACCACATTGGTCAATGAGCAAATTATCACAACGACCGATGTGGCTCCAGTCGAAGTTAATGAGAATAAAAGCATTGAGTTTGTGCCAGAAGAAGCAGAAGCTGGCACTGATTCGTTTGCTTCTGCCGTTGATGATAATGATGAGGTCAATTCTGAATCTGGTTCCGAGAAAGGAAAGTTCTTCTATCGCCGCAAGTGCCAGATGCTCGATGATTGGGGGCCAATCGGTTTGAACTGCACCGAGAAGGACATCGTCACTGAACGTGTCGAAGTGGTTGGTTTCTTGGCAAATTGGCTGAACACCTATCTTCACATCCGAAGTGAGTTCGAGATCCCCGCGTTATTTGTGTGTGTATTCTGTTTTCCCCCTTTGGCATGTCGTTTGTATAGTAAAGGCTTTCATGTGTAACTAATCGAAGTTTTTGCTCACACACACAGAGTCACAGTCACACACACATACTCAGTGGCAACACACAAGTTGAGTGACTATGACAGCAACAAGAACAACATTAACTAATACGGACCCCCAGCAATGTCACGTTTCGAAACACTGCAGACAATGTTCTGAAAAAAAAAGAAACCATCTTCCCCGTTTCCTCATTTCCATGACTCAAAAGCTCAACTCCCGGCTGTCAGCCTCAGCGGCTGTCATCAGCACTGCGCGAAGGAGGGGTGAAAGAAAGGGAAAAGGTCGTCTCGGATGTGGCCACCCATTCAAAGTTCCATGTGGTGCACGTTGCACGTTGCACCCTGCCCTCTGCTTACAGCTCCCTGCTCGTTGCTTACCACATGGTAAACTTTTTGATTTCGTTTTAGTCATAAACAAAGTCGCCCGATTAAAAGTTTAACTTACTTCGTTCATGCCATGCAAATGCAGACAACCCGTTGACGAACACACTGTCAGTCAGTAAAGATCAACCAAGTGTAAAACTCATCATGCTGCTCCGCCAGGCTTACACTAACTACTTGCTACTTGTTTTTGTTGTTTTTCTTGACATTAGGAAATAAGGAATAGTCCTTTCCAAAGCCCCTGACTTACTTACTTTATATGAATTTTTTTGTGTACTTTGACTTTACTTATTTTCGCATGCAGAGCACCAGGAACAGTTCTACCTGTATCTAATCATATCGGTGACGGCTGGCGTTCTCCTCTGTCTGACGCTTGTCATCGGTCGTCTCACCCTTCAGCGACGTGGCGGACGTTTGAAAAGGAGCTCCAGTGTTAGCGGTGTGGCCAAGAACTTTGCGGATACGCCAATTGATAGCACAGCGGTCTCGGGTGGTTCAGGTGTCGGTGGAGGTGGTGGCAATTTCCAACAGCTCGCAACAGGTGAAACTCATCTGGCCGACACCTTTGGCGACGACATATCCGACATTGATGTCGATGTGGACCTAACCACCCCTATGCCATTGTCCAGCCTACCATCACGGAATGAGGTAAGTTTCAATTAAAATCGTTTCCAAAGAGAAGTTTGTGTGTGCGTATGAAGTTTCATTAAGTGTGTGTATGCTGTATTGATTAGTTCGCACACAAGTTTGGAGAGGTCAGGTTTGTACACAAGTTAACTTTATATTAGAACAATTAAGTGGAGCTTAGTGTGCTTTGTGTACCAAAATCACCTGCCAATAGCCGTAATGAGTATTCGCCCCCTTGATCCATAGTAATTATGTGCTGAACTAGTGGCTCGACCATTACCCATAGTCATTACCTTAGCTAAATAAACACAATTCTTAATATGAAAATTTCATTGTTCTTGCTCTTGCGCCGACAATAGACAACGAGGGCGCATTAAAAGCTAAAGCCAGAGCGGACTTGTTGTGGTTCTGTTGAAAGGAAATGAGAGGAAACTGGGCGTCAGGGAAGTTCCCTTGCCATTTAACCCATTTTGGACAAACAAAAGCAAGAAGAGTCCTTAAATCGCCGCCCTCCTATTGCCAGGCGTCGCTCCCACCTCCAGTTGAAAAATGCTGCTAGCCTTGCTCCCAATGCTCGTTGCAACAATTTTTGTACATTTTGTTGTTTATTTCATGGGGTCTGAGCAATTGAGGAAACGAGCAACAACAAAACCATAGCAACCATATACAACTATAAGTACTATATATATATGTATGAATGAGAAAGCTTTTTGATGGTTTGTTGGCCATTGTTGAAAGGTTAAAAATGAAAATGAAAATTACAGCACCTGTACCGAACGGACAAGCGCCTAAGGTCCATATCTGACGCATGAAAAATGAGAAAAAATAAGTATAAAGTAAGCCCCAGCAGATTGAAAATCGTTCGACAATCTTAATACTCAGTTAAATTATTTGGAAAAAAGGGGAAAACCCAAAATAAAGGGATGTAACTGACTTGAAATCAGCTTAAAAGTTTATAAATCCAAAAATAGCTTTTTTGTGCGGTGAACGAAAATCCTTATTCATATATTTAAGGTACAGTGAAAGCTGTTAACTGTGTAAATGAACAATCGTAGCTGTGCACTGTTAAGCGCTGTTTAATTTATGAAAAATTAATGGCCGTATCGTAAAATTAAAATGCAGCAAAAGAGGTAACGCGACTTTATGAGTGAAAACGGTCTCGATTGCTTGATCCTGTTGAACCAGGCAACCAGGTCTGGCTGACATTTTGAATTGCAAGAATAAATGAGCAGCAGCTTAACTCCTTCTCTCTCTCCCTCTCTGCTTTACTTTGACTCTGCCTTTTCATATCCTTTGTCATCACCGTCATCCTGAACGTCAACATCCATGGCATCATCTGCATGCGGCATAAAAATGGCATTGCCAACTGTTGGTTGGGCTTGGGCCAAACAAACAAAAGACATACATGACATACGCACCGACGCCCAACTGTAACTACGGCGGATTACCCGGCGCCCAACCCCACCACCATCATCCATCGTCCACAGCAACCAGTGTAATGATGGCTCCACATTCAGCACAACAGCCGACCATTTATACCAGCATGGGTCATCCAGTCGTTAGCGGAGCTATGACTATAGGTAAGTAAAGCTCTACTCTTTGGTATGAAAACGTGTAAACATTATAAGTATGCGTACAGTACAGGGACAACATATTTTATAATTCACGTTAATTAAATTTAAAAGCTGATTCTTTTATTAAAAGTATTCCAAGCATCACGTACTGATTTAATTCATTGCCTTCATAACTGAAAAACTTATTGAAAATTATAGCTTCCGGTCTGACATGCGTCTTTACTTTCTTATCGCAATTACAGGTCCACACATGCTGGGTCCCTCCAGCTTAAGTGGCATGCCGCCCGCTTATCTAAGTGGCACCATCATGGTGCCAGGACATCAGCATACGCATGCGGGCACCTTACGGCGCACACTAATACCAACTAGCATGGGCCTGATGAACTCACCATCACCACCGCCGGCGATATTGGGCACTGGAACCGGCATGAATATGCCACCCCACTCGATGGCCTCGACTGGCGGCAGTGGGGTCTACTATGACAGTACGGTGCCGCGCAGTCTGGCACGTGGATTGTCGACAGAGAGCAGTGGACAGTATTACTATGGATGACACTCACTAAACCGCAAGGCATCACTGCCAATCGCAATTGCGGTTCGACCACAACCGCACTTGAACTTCAACATGCTACCATTGTCGGCTACCATGGGATTGGGCTCGCCCACCATTGCCGAGTCGAATGGTAGTCGTGCTGGCACACCCACCAATGGTAACAAGTCGTCGGATATACCAGCGATCACAGTGACTGCCTCGCCAGGACCCGCATCCATTCTGCTGGCAATGAAGCCACCAAACTCTGCCAGCGACACACGCTCCGGCATCCACAGTCATACAACAACCACACCCACCAGTGGTAGTGGCATCACTGGCTTGCAAATGTCCACATCCGGACGTAGTCAATGCTTCTAGGATCAGTTTCAAAGCCGAGGGTGTGTGCTCCAATCTCTCACCGAAGCTACCGAAAGCCAGGAAACAGTTGATGAACAGCTATTCTACTTGTAAATAATGAAACACGCAAACCCACACACACACACATACCGTTTATCTAATCAAGTTAGTAAACTTTGCAATTGATACTTACGCATATTTCCACGGTTAATCAATAAAATGGCAATTTAGAGGCTATTCTGCAAAACATAACCAAATCTCGACTTGAGAATTTGAAATTGTTTAAATGAATCTAGCGAAAAAAAAAATCGTACGTACTTAGTATAAATTTTAATGCAAAGAACAAAATGTATTATGAAGTCCCTTAACTACAACTTTGATATATACACTTAGTATAATATTCAGTTTATATTATATATAGTACTCGTATTTCATGAATTTCTAGATTTTAAGGCAAGAGCATGAAGTTTACATTAAATATTAAAAATATGTATATCGCGGGTAGTTTATATATCCATTGGGAGCATAACGTGAATAGTTTTATTTGCCTTAACAAAACCAACAATGATATCTTATTACAATTATTGAAAGTTTTTAAATATTAAAATACTTAAAGTTACGTATTAGGAGAAGAGGAAAAAACACACAGAGATATGAATTCTGCAAAGTCAGCGAAGCAGTCTTAAATAGTTTAGTTTAAGACCCCTTTATGAGAGATTATTCACTCATTTCAGTGGAATTGAATTTAGTACAAGAGCGAAAATACTTTAAAAGCATGTTTCTAAATTATATGTACTTATTTAATATACATAGTACTTGTGACTATCCGAGCAGAAACTGTTTTAAAGTCCTAAATTATTTAGTTTGGTTCATCACTCCGCTGAAGTACGAGCCAAGCAGTTGTATTTCTTTTACTTTTACCGATAACAAAAAAATCTGTAAGATAGCAAAATATAAAAATAGACAAGTACGATATTTCATATTTGACGGCAGGTTTCAGAGACCCAGTGCTGTTTTTGTCTTGAATATGTACTTAAACGTACTTCATTAAGTACAGATAATAATAACAGCAATTATTCAATACCATTCACATAATAAATGTGCTATCACCGTTAAACTATATAATCGTTCATAGTGAAAGAAAATGAATCATACATACATACATACGTACGTAAAAGAATAGTTGAAAAACTTTAGAAATTGTTAATTATACACACACACACACAAATCAGAGAACTAGCCAAATAATCGCAAATAGATGAGTTTTGTCTGCATTAGCGATTTAAGTTCAAACCATTTTTTAAATTTGTTTTGTTGCCAAAAGTTTTCAATGATCTATTCAACGGAAAAACACATGTTAAACATATGTGGTTTAATCAATTTATTGGAATTAGTTAGTTCCAACGGAAATCAAATACAATACCAAATGTAAACATTTTGTTATTAATTATTTATAATTTTTGGAGTTCAATCATGAAACAGGGTAATAAACGAATATACGTATTATTATAATTGAACTAATTTATTGTGTTATCGATGTGGTGAGTATATATGTACGTGAATAAACGAATTGTTCATTTAATGACATTTATACCAAATTACTAATTCGATTGCTGTCGAAAGAACAACAGTTGAAATTAGTTTGCAAATGAGCAAGGCAAAATCAACAAAGATAAGTTTGTTACAACAATCGTTGCGCGCAAACAAATAGACTGAATAATAAAATTCTTTTGACAAATTGTCTCTTATGTTATTCAGTTTTGTGTAAAATTTTTAATTTTTTACAATGCACATATTTTACAACATAAATTTACATTTGGTAAAGAATTATTGTGTGGCTGACCAACGCATTATATTTTAGCTTATAAAAGCACAAAACAAAAAGGAAACAGAATTTTCATGCTGCACAATAATTTTCGTGCATTGCCTTGTTTCATCTTTTTTCTTTGTTTCGCTGTTATTGTCTGCAGTCGACTGCAAAGTCTAATGGACTGCAATTGATTACGTCTGTCAATAATGATGAAGCAGTTCGTCCAAACAACAAGTAGAGTGAGTGACTGTCTCTCGTTATGAAAATATATTCACGTAGTCATTCCTTTGTCAGCGCATCAGGCACGATCAGAATTAAGGGTAATGGCCACTCAAACGCACCGACACCCAACCACCCAGTCATCCATTGGCCAATAAGCTGTTAATGGGACACCTCTCTCTTGGCTGAGGCAAAACTTCTTCATTTGCACCACTAGCACACAGGGCTAATTATGATAAGTGGCTGGAAGTAGTTGTCGCTGACAGCCACAGCAACTTAGAGAACGACAACGGTTACCAGCAGTGACCAAACCTATCTGCTATGAATCAGTCAGGAGCTAGGCAGAAGTTCTTGAAACTGGAGGGGAAAACAAAACTTTTTCAATTAAAAACGTTAAATAGCCACAAGCACTTTGCAATAAATTCCTACTGCAAATGAGTCTCGGACACAATATTACACCTAATGAAATGCCATAACCAAAGCAACGAACAATAAGATAATAAAGCATAAATTGAAAAACATAAAAGCCGTTTAAATTACTTGCAATGCTTTGCTTAAATGAGAGATTTGCTGTTGTCGTTGTTAGAAATGAGAAAGAACTTTACAAATGTATGTTTATTTACCATATATGTATGCGTATGCAAGCTCATACATTGATTTGTATTTGTTTTACTGACAACGGGGCGTATACGCAATTTTTGTGCAAGAATTTAATGAATTCTCTGTTTAAATGCTGCCAAAACCATAAAACAATGTTTAAATGTCCACCACCAACAACAACAACAGCCGCAGCAGTATCAGCAACAATAGCAGATACACAAAAATGTATGTATGTATACATATATAGTTATGGTACTATATACACGTTGATATTTACAACAATGGCGTAGCAAAGGGAATACTGTAGGGTTGTACAAAAAATGTATATTTATTATCCATTCCAATCCAAAAACCTATTGATTGCATTCGGATGTGGCTTTGTTCAGCAAGTATTCAATGCTGAATTTATATGAGCCTAATAATAGTTTTTTTTATCATATTTTAAATTTTTTTACGATATGTATACATGCCGAATGCTATCAACTTAGTTTTACTCATTTTTGTTAGTTCTTTGCTGCTACATATTTATTCTTTGTCAGTGGCAGCTTAACCCATAAATATTCTACATGATCAACTGAATAAGTTAAGCAAAATAGACAGTGAAAAGTCGAATGGACTACGCTCCTGCAAATATGTACTCCATGGACAGAAGTATGTACATACACAGAAGTATGTATATTTCGTAGCATTCCAGTTAAACACAGAAAGCACACTGTGTGGTCCCACCCATTGGTCATTTCCCATGATTTGCGGAATGATTTTCGCTTTCGTAAAATCAGTAAACGAAACACAAAATAGAAAACGGTTAAAGTACTTTGGTTTTAAGTTGGTTTTTGCAATTCAATACACAAGTGCATACTCACACTCATTCGCATATTTCTATATGTGTCCTTGCATCTAGTTGTACTTGAACGTTTGTTCCGATACTTATTTACATGAACGTACAGAAATATGAATGTGAATACAGAATTTATGGTACGTAACAAATGGCAATCAAATTGCATTTCCTTTCATTAGTTAGTAAATCATACCAGCTGTGTCAAGAGAGAGACCAAACATTAAGTATATATTATTACTATATGTGTTGTTACTGTAAATACCTATAACAGAGCTAGTAAATATTAATAACAGAAATGCAATTAATTTGCAGTTTCTCTGTTCAAGGAAGTTGTTTTGTAATTATGTTGCTTGATTTACATTTTTTCTTCTTTACTTTTGGTATATGTCGGACAACATTGCAATGTTATGCATTAACAATTTTTTTCTACAACTTCAACCAGAGACTTACAATATTTTAAGTTGTCCACAAAGATTTTTATACTCAAAATAGAATAAATAATGAACTGTGTTGAATTAAAGGCCATATAATATATGTCTGCTGGCCGATTCGTGTCCTCTGGCGCTTGGAAAACCCAGTTAACCACCATACTACACGGTAAACACATTTATATACTATATAAGTAATTTAGTTGGTACTGCCTTGTTTTAGTCTACGGCAGCAACAAATGAAAGGCTAGCAAAATTTTGAGTGACTGGCTGGCCGGTTAATTAGTTCATTTTTGCTATGTCGAGATGTTTGCAACAAGACGAATGTATTAAACTTGGCAAACGTTCGTTCGTTCACAAGCAAGATGGACTAAAGACCAGGAGAAAACGAGGAGAAAACGTCGTCTTGAAAATACGATATAGAAACTATGAAATTAAATTTTGGATTTTGATCGCTTTATTAAAAAAGCCTGCTGAGTGTATATCGTTATTCGGTGTGTTATAATTTATTTAATATCAAGCATCCTGCACGTTCCCGTAGCTATCCACAACCAGCCTTTTTATAAATTGTTTTTAGATTCTGTGCACGTTCCAAGCGACGCTTTTCAGCATCAGCACCACGTTGCATGCTGTGTGGTGCTATGTTATGCTGCAATGGCAAATGCGCAAACTCCCACCTGAGCCCGAATCTCAATTCATTGGATGAAGGAAGCAAGCTTTAGCCGCACTCACGTCTGCATCCTCCTCATGCCACAGTAATTGTTGAAGGCACTGTCCCTGTTCCCTGTTCACGCCCACGACCTAGCCGTCATACGGACAAAATAGAGGCGAAACACCAAAAACGCTGATTCAGGTCATTGTATGTAAAAATTAATGGAACATTTTCCCTGCAACGAGAATTTCATCTTTTTCTTTTACGTATTCGTTGTATAGTTCGGTCGCTGTACTACATGGCAGCAGCAGCGGGAGCGGCAGCTTGTCCGCATTTCGGTTGAGCTTCTTCCTTCAGCTGCTGTTTGGTCGGCAATCAGTCCGCGCTGCCGTTGCCATCAGTTTTTGCTTCCAATTTGTGTTAGTTCGCTCGAAAAGTTTCAGTTATTTCATTTGTAAGTCTGAGTTCAACACAAAAACGGGGAACTCAGCCAGTTAAATGGTGTATGGAAATTTATTGAATTTATATGTCATTTCCAACAATAAACGGGTTCAACAGTTCTCCATGAACATGTCATGGGTTTTTTATTTTATTTTTTTGTTGCAAACGGCAATACTAAAAAATTCATAATAAAATACAATTTTGTTCTTAATTATTGTTGCACTGCAAATGACGTTTCATTATAATGTTATCATAAAAAAATGCTTATATGTAAGATGCAAAACAAATTTAACAAATATTTAATTTATTACAAGTAAAATTGTTCTCGTGTGTGCAAACATAATTATTTTTAAGTTAACAATTTTAGCATGTGTAAAATTACCCAAAATAATTTCATAACTTTTGTAAAACAAAACCAAACATTATGGATATATCAGAGCCTGCAGATTATTTTGTCATCAACTTTAATTTATTTTTGGACCACAAAACTTGCGTTCATCAGGTAATATTTGCCTTTCAATAATTTTAATAAAAGCCGACGCCAACAATTGCATATATGCAAGCCATTTAAGCCCTCATTAAGTCAGTAAAAGTTCTTCAAATATTTCAACTATTTTACGACGCCTAAGCACCGGCAACGGCACAAGCACCGCAACGCAATCGACGTATAGTCCGAGGAAGAGGAGGCGGAGAATAAGGCGGATAAGGAGGCGGTGGTGGTTGACGGTGTCCTTATGGAATTTATGCAGGCCGTGATGGCCTTATGCTGAAACTTTCGCCATTGCGTTAGTCATACCAGCTTCCACCCTACCTACTGCCACACCAGGGAATCGGGTAAAATGTAGTAATGGGTAAGTAGGCAAGAGTGAAGATAGGCATTACCAGCTTGTCTGCCTGGTGTGTGTCTGTTGGTAAATGCTCTTTAACTTATTACAGCCGCAGCAGTGGCAGCAGCAGCAGCTGGCTGACGTCGTTATGCCAATCATTTCAATTCCGGATTCCGGGACTGCGCTTCAAGCCGCCAAAGAGCTTAAGAAGTTAATACCTCAACCGCTCCACACTCCCCTCTGCCAAGAAGCCCTTGAGCCATCAAAGTGAGTTGGCCATTAAATTTATTGCTAATAACCATATGACACTTCGCTAAGAACTGTGTGATTAGCCAAATAGATACGCACGTAATTGCCAATTGGAGCGATTAAGATTACAGCTAGTTACATTTTTTCTCTTAAGATGGTAATAAGGGTTGAAATTAAATCGAAACCTGAATCACACATACATGCACAGAGTTCAGCTCTGTATATATTGCTAAGAGTGATAATGGGAATTTCATTTAAGTGCTTCCCTGGAGCGGACACATTCGTATATAGCTGCATAAAATAAGCATTGCGCCAGACTCGTTTTACATCCGCTACTAAACCAACGAACCAACCAACCCATAGCCAACCACCATTGCAATGCGCTCGTGGCCTTTAAGCCCCAGCAGCTACTCCAATAGCAAAGGCGCCTTTAATATTCCATGACCCTAATTTTTTCGGAAGCAACTGCAACATTTGAAAAACTGCAATTAGGCTGTAACATGTCGTTGGCGTCAGGGGGCGGCGCGATGGTGGGGTGGAGTGGGCTGGGGTGTCTTGTCGTATGGCATGTGGCGCTTTGTGCTGATGGGGTGCGTCTGCTTTTGGGTTAAGCACATGTTATGTTACAGTTACATAGTGACTCACTCACTTCTCCTACATCTTTGCACTGTGCACGGTTAACGAGCAGTGCAGTCGACACGCGGAGTGGGGGGAACGTGAAATGGAGGACGGACACAACGGTCTGAAATGAGAGTCGGGCGTTTGGCTGCACCAGCTGCAGTCACCCAGGCATCCAGATGTTGCAATTGAAATGCAGGTGCGGGCGGTGCCAGCGTCACCATTTCAAACGTCTCTAACGCTTGTGCTGCCTTTGGCCTCAGATACGACAGCAGCAAACGTATATACATACATATTTATGTAAGTGTATATATGTATGTGTGTGGGTGTGTGCTTTGCTATGCCGGCTACCCGCAGATGCTGCTCTGCATGCATGACAAATATAATTGCAACACTTTGTGGGCGTGTGCTTCAAGTGAGAAGAATTTTTGACACCATTTCGGTCTAAGGACGCGTTTTCCTTTGCATCTTTAACTTAATTTGCCTCCGTCGGAGTTCTTAATTAAATTCACACTCTTTGTCATTTGTATCTTGTGTTTACATTTAAAGTTTTCAAATAACAATGGAATCGCACAACACCAAGTGCTTTAATTCGAGTGCTCACTTTGACTTTTGTTTTTTACTGGTGCACAGTAACTGCTCCTCAAAGTTTCTTACAAAAAACAAGTAAGAAGGCTTTAGTCGAGAAATCCCGACTAGACTATACCCTGAACCCTATAATTAACGCGTAAAGTTACTGCTTGCAAGTATGTGTGAGTACTACGTAGGGATTCGGCGAGCTTATGTACCAAATCTGTAGTCTCTAGCTCCTATAGTCACTGAGATCAACGCGTTCATACATACGTACGGACGGACAGACTGACGGACATGGCTATATCGACTCGGTTGTTGATACTGATCAAGAATATATATACTTTATGGGGTCGGCGATGCTTCCTTCTGCCTGTTACATACTTTTGCACACAACCAATAACCCTTTTTACCCATTTTCAGTGGGTTCAGGGTATAAAAAGGAAACCACTTCAACTTACTTACTTTGTTGTTTAAAACTATGTGAGATAAGTTAGCTGCGACTGAAAATTTTAAATCAGAATATTTAATCAGTTATCAGTTTATTATTTTGTTTATCGTAACTATACACGAACTTGGTTAGGCTGTATATGTAGCCGTTCCAAAGCCATTGGCCAACATTTGCTGATCAATCCAGTCACGAGCCAAAGCCACATTGGCATAAGCCGCTGGCACTGGTTGATTACATCCAATACCCCAGGCCACAATACCACTCTGATGGTATCGATTATCTGTTGGTAAGCCAATTGGGCACGCAAGCGGAGCACCACCATCGCCCTCACAGGTATCCACATCTGGCTGGCCGCCAGCGCACATGAATGACCGATCCAAAGCGAATTTAGATCCAAGTCGCGTGCCACGCAGTTGTCTCTGGCAGGTATTGAAATCAACAACGGGCAGCGGAACGCGTTTCATGATAACACTGAACTTGCCAGCAACGCCAAAGACATCCTTACCCCAGCCAGTAGAGAAGCAGGTGGTCTGCGGTGCCGGTGATGCACCTTGAGCTGGCAGACAAACCACATTGATGTGATCGTCCAGTTTGAATTCCTGTGCAAGTATTACCAGTGCAAAGTCATTGGCTACGTTCCTGCTATTGAATCGAGGATGTGTTATGATGCGCTGAGCCGTACGCTCCTGGTATGGGAGACGCTCCTTGGTTGTTTGTGTATCCCATTCACCAGCTCGAACCATGAAAGAACCCGGTGCATGACTTGTTAAACAATGCACAGCAGTAAGCACCACCTGAGGATGGATAAGTGAACCGGTGCAGAAATAGCTGAAGTTGTTGGCATGCAACAAGGCCACAGTCCAGGGGAACTCGCCAAAACCAGCTTCATTAGTAGCTCCAAGCAGTTGAAAATCTAGTCCACCCAAATTGCGAACTCCACAGCCACGCGCCTGGTTTGGTCTGTTTACAAGTGGAGTGGGGTTTAAGACCTCTCCGCGTGTGCGATTGCCGGCACAGCAAACATCCACGGATGAGGGACAAACCGGATCGTTGTCGCCGAAGCGAATATCAATCACACCAAAGCCATCAAACGACTCATCTTCAGTAACGCTGTTCGTTGAGGGATCACACATATAGTAGGGCACACAATTACAATTTGCCGTCTTGCCACTGACGGACGTAAAGTCAATCAATGGACTCGATGGATCTATGGGAACAGGTGTTACCACCTGAAAACCGGTATTGGTTTGTGGCTGATTTGGCGTGCCTGGGTTTGTGTTAAAGATATCCTGAATGTTTCTATCCACATTGGAACTTTGTTGGGGAGCAGCAGACGCACATGAGATTAATGCCAGGCTTAAAACAGCAAATTTCAGATGCTTCTCCATCTTGATCTGGTGAGTAAATAAATTATTAAGTTTTATGGTAAACATTTAAAAACCAGACAATGATTCATTCAACTTAATTCTCTAGCACATCTCATAAACACGGCGTATTATTATTAGGCCGCAAATTTCTAAAGAAAACTTGTGAATCATGTTAGACTCGTTTTAAATCTCACTAGAAAAGAAACTAAGAAACCCAATACAAATTTTGTGAGATTACAACTGATCAGATACTAGAGATTCCAAGTAAACAATGACGTCAAATTAAGTACAGTTGAATGTGTTAATAGGGCTTTTCCAAAGCCACAAAATTTATTGCCAAAATGTTAAAGCTCGTACAAACCTTGTATTTCGTGTAGTTGTGATAACCTTGACTTTTGATCGAAAAGACCCAAACCGTTGATTAGCGTTTTTTCAAGATCTCCTATGGAAGCCAAACAAACTTAAAAGCCTGTTTTCCAATCAGCTCCAGTCAGCAGCTATTCAAGTGCTGCGAACGCGAGTGAATTTAATTTAAGACTATCGCTAAAAGCTTGGAGTTAAACAGATACACTGGACGAGCTTGTAGAAATGCCCATCGTTGGAGCTTTGGATTAAAAGCTTAAGAGCGTTTAAGTGACTCTACTTTGCTCTTGCTCTGTCTCTCTCTGCTCTCTCTATCTCTCACTTTTTGCGTCAGTTTGGAGTGAGAAGACAGAGAGATAACCATGAACTTACGATGATCGCGTGAAGAGCACAACTCAATTGGGTTTCACAATACTCATACGTCATAACCATAATTCGTCTTGTGAGCAGCTCATTAAAACAAAACCGGTTTATGGGATTTGCATGGCATGGAAAAGTTTCCCATTGTAGGCTGCACAATTGTGCACAAGTCGGTCACTAAATCAATGCAATAAATAAATGCAATTGTCACACTTGCTATTGTTTGTATTATAGGCGCATGGAAAAACGATGAATAAGGTTAATAAAATATCGTTTTATGTTACCTCAGACATATATTTAAATTTCTAGAATGTCAATGCTTAATGTCAATGTGTAGGTTTTGGTGGTTGCTTTGTATTTACATTCGTAACAACGAGCCTTACAAAAAAATTTCGACCTTACACTGTAATGTGTTGCCTCTGGCAAAATGATCAACTATGCGCACACAAACAACAGATACTTGCATACGTACATATGTAGAAAAGGTATAAAAATTCGAAAACGTTTGATTGCCATTGATTGTGGAAAACCCTTAGGGCATTTCCTGGCCGCAATCAAGCCACTTTTGCAAATTATTACCAACAATCATTCCCACTTCCTTGCTTCGTTGCATGAGACAATTTTAACACACATATTTTTTGTCAAAGACATGCATCAAGTATTTCAGAACTTTTTATTTGCTTTAATTGTTATACAGGTAAACATTAGACTCATACATATATTTATATACATATTTCCTAACAAAAACTTACGGCATATTTCAAGAAACTGAAACTCTTCTCAACATCTAAATGCAAATAAAATTCAAAGGAAGAAGTTTGTATAATTAACAATCAAGAAAAGGAAAAACTGGCATTGATAACCATATTTTTACAATTCCTTTTTGTTATTGTTATTCAAACCACACGTAATTGGTCGCAAACTGAATTTGTTTTATTTATTAACTTACTCAATTGGAAGATTTACACTATTCCGTTCAACTCAATAAGCACGATAAGTGTTTGATAACGTATTAAAAGCACTCAAAATTGTATGCCACGATATAAAGGTGTGCATTTAATCCTTTTAACTTTTTATGCCCTGAACCCATTGAAAATGTTTAAAACGAGCATAATGGGTTTGTGCAAAAGTATGTAATACGCCGAAGGAAGCGTCTACGATCCCATAATTGTTTTTTTAATCGGTTGAGGAACACGGTCTTTATGGAACTTTGAAGTTAGGTTAAGTATGCAGTACACAAGTACACATAAACACACACTTGCAAACACTGTTAAGTATAGTCTCTCGACTAAAGCCTGCTTACTTGTTGTTAAATGTACATTTGGGGGTATGATGTATTTAACTGTTAACTGTAACTTCCGTTGCTATGATAATC
Source organism: Scaptomyza reducta (assembly GCA_035044485.1). Classification (NCBI taxonomy): domain Eukaryota; kingdom Metazoa; phylum Arthropoda; class Insecta; order Diptera; family Drosophilidae; genus Scaptomyza; species Scaptomyza reducta. Next base: position 156,620 of record JAWNNV010000256.1, on the reverse strand, counting down.
TGTGGTTTCTGTAATTGCAACATGTGATGGGCATATCTCCTATGTATATATATTTAAATATATATAGTAGAGGTAATCAGATATGCGTACGCATTCTATAAGGTAAGTTCAACGAACGACTTATTGATTTGCATTTTGCCGGTGGACGCGGCTTGTTCAAGTTCATTAACTTTAAAAGTATTACAACAATTTAAGACTATCCAACTACACATGTACAGTGTATATATGTTTGTGTATGTATGTATGTTTGTATAGTTGATTTATTGGAAAAAAAAATAATTAGGGAATCTATCTGACAAATTGTACTCTACAATAGTTGGAAATAAAAGATATTGAAGGTTTGCTTGTAACGTTTGAAATTGTTAGACTTGGGCAACATATACGAAAATAAATTTGTATTTGATAGAGAATAATTTTATTAAGTTTATGGCAATATTAAAGGTTGCTTTGTTGGCATTTTGGTTAAAGTAAAAATCTGCTTTTTGTCATCACAGTTAAGGATTAAAATAAACAAATCATGTCAAAATATACCCCATGAAAAATTATAACCAACTTTGTCAATGAAAAACTATTCATTGATTACCTCATACGTCTATTAGAAGTGCAACAACTGGAAAAAAGAAGAAAAGAGAGAATGCCAGCCTTTGAAAACGTGTGAACTATGCAAATCGATGACCATAAACCATAAAATATCAAGTTTTATCAAATTTTATTAATATGTTATCTATTTGAATTTCTTATTGTTTATGAATTCGATTTTCATACCAAAAATATATCAAATTGTCATATAAATGTGTGTATGTGATAAATAAGTAAGGTACTTATCGTTACTATAAAGATAAGGAATACTTTTCACATAAATTGTAGCAGCTCTTGAAATCTCAACCCATGGCGAAATCAAATGTTTATTTATGCAATTCGTTGACTTTAATTACTTGGGAATGTTTGTGGTCAAAGTATTCACCATTTTTATTCCTTTTGGAATTTGTAATATGCCCCTCGTAACAAGTGTATAAAAGCAGCTAGTGTTTAAGTTGTGGGTATAATTGCTATTTGTCTGGCAATTCGGTCGCACACTTTCGCTGGTTTACAGTTCAGTACGAAAACGCAAGCCTTATCGATACTGTGATATAAAAACATATATTTTAGTGAAAAGTGAAGGAAAATACCCTTTCGAAGGACAATTAAACAATTAAAAAATTATCCCCAAAGTCAATCAAGTGATTAAAACTCAAAGCAATGGCAACTTGCACAATGAAAAAGGATAAAAAATACTCTAGATCGCTACCGGAAACCGATGGCGATGAGATTGTTATTTCGGGAATGGCCGGAAAATTTCCCAATTCCAAAAATATCTCGGAATACGAATATAATCTTTACAACAAGGTTTGCAAGTACTTCAAATAAATTAATAGTGATTATGTAAAATTAATACAATTAGTGAAAAATAAAAATATGTAACGAAAAAAGATAAAAAGAAATTGAATTAAAATCAATAAAAGTGAATATTTAACCTTACATTACGCAAGATGTTCGCTTTAAATAGGCGGAAACATTTGTACTTTAAATACAATTTGCACATTGCCGATTTTTCTGAAGACGAAATATCTATTTTCTATATTTAGATAAATTAAGCAGTGTAAAAAATTAAAAAGTTTTATTTATACAAAAAAAATTTATATATTCTTTAAACAAGTTTAAAAGACCAAATATTGTTAAATGTTTCCTTTTGCTAAGCAGTTAAAATAATACCAAGTGATTTTTCGATTATTTTGATTAACGGTAAAACAAATTTTTTCGTCAGATTGACATGGTAGATGACGATGAGCGCCGTTGGCGTCACTTTAATCCTGAGATACCCAAGCGCTCGGGTAAAATTAACGAGCTTGAAAAGTTCGACGCTACATTCTTTGGAGTGCACTTTAAGCAAGCGCATACAATGGATCCACAAACACGCATATTGATAGAGACGGCATACGAGGCAGTCATTGATGCAGGTATCAATCCGAAAATTTTGCGTGGATCCAAAACAGGTGTCTATGTGGGTTCTTGTATATCGGAGTCAGAGAAGACTTGGTTCTATGAAAAGGTTTCGTCTGGTGGCTTCGGCATCACTGGTTGCAGTCGTGCAATGTTGGCTAACAGGATTTCGTACTCCTTGGGCTTGGAGGGACCGTCCTTTTTGCTTGATACGGCTTGCTCCAGTTCAATGTATGCGTTGGATAATGCATTTAGTGCAATTCGAAATGGTGAAATTGACGCTGCAATTATTGGTGGCGCGAATCTGTTGTTGCATCCCTTTGTGACTCTACAATTTGCTCGGTAAGCAGTTTTTTTATCGTCAATTTGTAAGATATTAATATGCCTTAATTCAGGCTCGGTGTATTGGCGCCGGACGGCTTCTGTCGTCCTTTTGACAAGGATGCAAGTGGCTACACTCGTTCAGAGACGATTAACTGTATGTTCCTTCAAAGGAAACGAGATGCGAAGCGCATTTATGCTAGTGTCATTTATTCGAAAACCAACTGTGATGGATACAAGCCGGAGGGTATCACTTACCCATCAGGCAAAGTACAAGAAAAACTCTTGCAAGAGTTCTACAAGGAAATTGATCTGACACCAAATGACTTGGGTTACCTGGAAGCTCATAGCACTGGAACCGTTGTAGGTGATCCTGAAGAGTGCAAGGCAATTGATAGTGTGCTTTGTAGCCAACGCAAGGAGCCACTTCTTGTAGGTTCTGTCAAATCAAATGTGGGACATTCGGAAGCTGCTTCTGGCATCTGCTCTCTGGTGAAAGCCTGTTTTGCTTTTGAAACTGGCCTCATAGCACCCAATATTAACTTTACAGAAGTAAAGCCAACTATTACTGCGCTTGCCGAGGGACGATTAATTGTTGTTAAGGATCCCACTCTTCTGCCAAAGCCATATATAGGAATAAATTCCTTTGGCTTCGGTGGTGCTAATGCTCATGCCATATTGAAAGCAAATCCCAAACCAAAGAAAAACTTTGGTGTACCTGAAGATAATCTGCCTAGAATTGTGACATGGGCTGGCAGAACGGAGGAATCTGTTAATGTGATTTTCAATGAAATTGAAAAGAAACCATTAGATGCCGAGTTCATTGGACTGTTGGAAAACATACAAGAGGAAGATGTGTCCGGCATGGTATTCCGAGGTTATGGCATCTTTGCCAACAACGGCGTGGAGCCAACAAAGGCATTGGTTAAGGATGTTCAGCATTATACTGGCCTGAAGCGACCCATTGTCTGGGTGGTCAGCGGCATGGGCTCACAATGGAACGAAATGGGAGCATCACTGATGGTGATTCCACGTTTCCGACAGTCCATTGAAATCTGTCACAAGACATTGGTGCCAAAAGGCCTCGATCTCATTGACATCCTTACCTCAAACGATCCTGCAATTTATAAGAATATTCTTCATTCCTTTGTCGGCATTGCCGCTGTACAAATTGGTCTAACTGATGTTCTTCGATCACTCAACTTGGAACCCGATTTTATTATTGGTCATTCCGTTGGGGAGTTGGGCTGTGCCTATGCTGATGGAGGGCTGACCGCCGAGCAAATGTTACTAGCGGCGTATTATCGTGGTCGAGTAAGTGTAGACACTGAGAAAATTAGAGGTGCTATGGCTGCTGTGGGTATTGGCTATAAGGCCATTAAGAACATGCTGCCACAAACCATTGAGGTTGCATGCCATAATGGTGCTGACTCCTGCACCATCTCGGGTCCAATTGATGAAGTTGGGCGATTCGTAGCCGAACTAAAATCAAAGGATATCTTTGCAAAGGAAGTGCCATGCTCAAATATTGCATATCACTCAAAATATATTGCGTCTATGGGACCACCACTTCTAAAGTACATGAAAGAGTTAATCCCACACCCGAAGCAAAGAACGGCCAAGTGGCTTAGTACCAGTGTGCCAAAGAGTGAATGGGAACAACCGGAACGTAAATTGTGCTCTGCTGAATACCATACCAATAACTTGCTGAACAGTGTACTCTTCGAGGAGACGTTTGCTCTGCTACCTAAGAATGCGTTGCTCATTGAAATTGCTCCTCACGGTCTATTGGGTGCCATTCTGAAGCGATCAATGCCAAATGGTATTTATATACCACTGACACATCGTGGAAACAAAAACAATGCGCTTTTCTTAATGACTGCACTTGGCAAGTAAGTTAAATGATAATATAACTAATTGAAGAATTAATTGATTATTCATTTTGTATTGTTTAAACTTATTCAAGGTTATATCAAAATGGTCTCATGGTGCCTGTTGCAAATTTATATCCAAAAGTTCAGTTCCCTGTTTCCCGTTGCACTCCGAGCATTAGTTCACTTATCCGTTGGGATCACAGTGAAGATTGGTTTGTAACCAAGTATGAGAATATGAAGACTAGATCAAGCGGAGAGCGCGTTTTCCCTGTAAACTTGGGCAGTGATAATGAAGAGTTTATGAGTGGACATATTATAGATGGTAAAATTCTTGTTCCTGCCACTTGTTATTTACAATATGTTTGGGAGACTTTCTCTCTAATGTATCATGGACCGAGTTATATGGATGTTCCAGTTGAATTTGAAGAAGTCCAGTTCCTGAGAGCTACGAATATCTCAGTTAATGGAGCAGTTGAATTGAATGTTATGATTCACTACGGAACAGGTCACTTTGAGGTATGTTAAAGTTACCCTTTTTAAAACCTGTTGTGATACAAAGTACTGATTTCATTTCAGATAACTGAAGCTGGAAGCTTAGTAGTGACCGGTACAATAAGAGAGATTAATAAGCCACCAATTCCCGAAGTATATCATTTCGAGAAGGAATCGAAGTTCCCCATGGTTGCCAAAAAAGATTTCTACAAGGAACTAAGACTGCGTGGTTACCATTACAATGGAGTGTTCCGAGCTGTTAAGAGTGCGCGTGCTGATGGCTTATATGGACAGGTGGAATGGGACTACAACTGGGTAACGTTTATGGATGCAATGCTCCAAATTCACATTCTTGGCACAGACTCCCGTTCACTCCTGCTGCCAACAAAAATCCGTAAGCTGCGTATAAATGGTGTGCATCATTTCGATGTGATGAATAAAATGGATCCTGAGAATCGCGTCTTTGATGTATATGTGGATCGTAAGTATGATCGCATTGTTGCGGGCGGCATAGAGCTGCTTGGTCTTCAAGCCAGTCCCGTTCAAAGACGACGACCCCCAGGTATTCCGGTATTGGAGAAATACGATTTTATGCCCCATTTGCCAACACCAGAAGTCAGTCAATCGAATGCAGCTCGAATTTGCGTACAACTAGCTTTGGAAAACATTTCGATATTAAAAATAAAGCTTGTGGAAGTTGACACCGATGGTAGAGATACCGTGTTAGACAAGTTCATCGATGCTGTTGAGGACTTACCTGTTATTACTGGAGAGTACATGTATTTGACCGATAGAAAGATTGACGAAATGTCTGGCATTCATATCGAAAACGGAAAGCTAGAAACTCTATCGAATTACCACTTTATTGTCACTGGTGGCATTTGTGGAGATCTCAACGAGGATGTGCTAAAGAATGCCCTAAAAGTTTTGGTTGATAACGGATACCTTTTGATCAGAGAACGGCCCACGACAAACATAACCAACTTGAAACTGCCTGAACAATTCCGTTTGATTACGGTTATTCCCATTGACAACAATGAGGAAGTGTTCCTTCTACTTCAGAAGATCTCTAAGAAACTGCAACTGCAGCCAACTGTCGTCAAAGTTTCTGATAGCGATACTAAGTTTGACTGGATAAGTGAGGTGCAGTCTGCAATGAGCATGAAGAGTGCTGTTGTTGTCTACGCTTTTAAAGAGGAGCTTAACGGTCTAATTGGATTAGTGAATTGCTTGCGAAAGGAACCCGATGGCAACCTGGTGACCTGTTTCTATATTGATGACCCAAATGCACCCGAGTTTAACATGGCTGATCCATTTTATGCCAGTCAGTTTGCACAGGGTTTGGCATTCAACATATATCGTAATGTAAGTAGACATAAATATGATCTAAAGTATTTTATTATATTTCAATCACTCGAATAGGGTTCCTGGGGAAGCTTTAGGCATTTGCTTCTGCCCGTTAATGATGAGGTCAGACCTAGGGTGGATCACATCTATGGAAATGTAATGCAGCGCGGAGATTTGTCATCGTTGCGTTGGTTCGAAGGACCCCTCGCTCCAAAGGACTGTATGATCAAGATCGCGTACTCTTCGCTCAATTTTAGAGATGTGATGCTGGCAACGGGACGTTTAGCAGTTGAGTTATATGGCTCAAACAGGATCGATCAAAGTTGTGTGCTTGGCTTTGAATACTCTGGCACCAATATGAAAACGGGTCGACGCATTATGAGTATGGTTGTTAAAGGTGGCGTTGCTTCTTACGTTGAGAAGCCCTCGAAGCTTATCTGGAACATACCCGAACACTGGTCCCTGCAGGAGGCTGCTACGGTGCCAGTTGTTTATATAACAGTATATTATGCATTCTTTATGGCAACCGATATTCGGAAAGGAAAGAGCATACTTATACACGCCGGAACAGGAGGTATTGGATTAGCGGCAATTCGTGTTGCATTGGCATACAATTTGGATGTATATACCACTTGCAGTACTCCGCAGAAGAAACAATTCCTTTTGGATACCTTCCCACAGCTGAAAGGTATGCTACACATTTGTTTACTTAACAAAGATATATTACAAAGTATTTTTCAGAATCACACATTGGCAATTCCCGGGACACTTCCTTTGAACTTATGATACAACGAGAAACCGATGGCAAAGGTGTTGACTTTGTGCTGAATTCCTTGTCGGAAGACAAATTGCTGGCTTCGGTGCGCTGTCTTGGTCAGTCCGGCCACTTCTTGGAGATTGGCAAGTTTGATATGGCCAACGATAGCAAACTTGGCTTGGGTTGTTTCCTTAAAGAGCTCACCTTCCATGCTGTGCTGGCCGATACTCTGTTGGTGGCACCCGATGAGGATATTTGGGTAATTATTTAATGCCTTATACAAAGAATTTCTTATATAATCTTCATTTAATTGCAGCACTTGAAAAAACTGATTGATACGGATATTGCCAGTGGCATTATTCAGCCATTGCCAGTCACCGTGTTTCCGGCTCATGAGATTGAGCAGGCCTTCAGGCATTTGATTGGTGGTAAACATATTGGCAAGGTCATAATTAAAGTGCGTGACAACCCAGAGGCAGCAGAAACTTTGCCAGTGCGCGTTGTAAATCAAGTTTATTTCAAACCACATATGACTTATGTCATACCCGGAGGTCTAGGTGGGTTTGGCTTGGAACTGGCTGATTGGATGGCACTACGTGGTGCCCGCAAGCTAGTGCTCAGCTCTAGTCGTGGCATCACCAAGGACTATCAGTCATATCGCATTGCGTATGTATTTGTTAATAATTGAATCATCTTTAAAGATTATTAGTCAATGTTCTCTCCTTGCAACAACAGACTTTGGAAAACTTATGGCTGTGAAGTTGTAGTCAATACAGCAGACATATCTACTGTAGAGGGCTGTCGCAATCTTTTGCTAGATGCTTCTAAACTGGGCCCAGTTGGTGGCATTTACAATCTGGCAGTCGCACTACGAGACGGCATCTTTGCCAATCAAAATGTGGAACAATTTGTGCAGAGCTTCTCTCCAAAGGCAGTTGCCACCAAGCATTTGGATGCATTATCCCGAATTTTATGTCCGGAGTTGGAACATTTTGTTGTGTTCTCAAGTGTGTCCTGTGGCCGTGGAAATGCCGGACAAACCAACTATGGCATGTCTAACTCTGTGATGGAGCGCATCATTGAACGCCGTAATAGGGATGGACTGCCAGCCAAGGCCATTCAATGGGGTGCTGTGGGCGAGGTTGGATTGGTTGCCGATATGGCAGAAGATAAAATAGACATGGAAATCGGTGGAACACTCCAACAAAGAATCTCATCTTGCCTGCAGGAACTGGACACACTGCTGAGTGCAAAATCCGCAATTGTTGCCAGTATGGTTGTTGCTGAGAAACGTTCAGGACGTTCTGGAAATGAAAGCATTATCGATACGGTAATGAACATAATGGCTATACGCGACTTGAAGTCTGTCTCACTTGGCACGACTCTATCTGAAATCGGCATGGACTCACTGATGGCAGTCGAAATCAAACAAACTCTTGAACGTGACTTTGAGCTAGTCTTGACACCTCAAGATCTACGTTCACTCACCTTCCAAAAACTTCAAGAGTTTATGGAAGCAAGAGAAAAGGATAATATTGATGCTGTAAAAATGATTTTCGCATCCGAAGGAAAACTTTTGGGCATGGATTTGCTATTGCGTAATTTGGGTGATGAATCCCATTGCGATAAGATAATGTTCCCTCTCAAAACACATGCGTCACTATCAAAGCAAAGTCTTCCACCCAATATCATAATACCTGGAATGGAAGGAACAGCTGGCCAAGCATGGTACACTATTGGTTCCAAGTTAAACAGCAGGGCGAATGTATTACAGCTCCATCCGTTTGCATTGTTGGAAACTGTCAGTGATATAGGACAACAAACATTGGAGGTAAGTGGCCACTGCATGCAAATGATAATACATTTTTACTAATTACTTTTCCCCTTGTAGCATGTGAAAGCTCTCCTGAAACCAGCACAGCCATTTTACCTCATTGGATATTCTTATGGTTCGTATGTGGCGCTTCAACTTGCTGCATTACTGGAAAATTTGGGATATCGTGGACATGTCCTGTTGATAGATGGCGCACCCCATTTCCTTACAAAACTTACGAATCTGCAACTGGGATCAAATTTCACAGATAACGATCTGTATGACTTGCTCTTCTCTAGTATTGTCAGTCAGATATTCCCCGAGGAATCTAAGGAGTCGGCAGCTGGTATTTTCCATAAGCTTGAGACCCACAAAGAGAAAATGGATTTGTTTATGGAGTATGTGGACAAGCAAAATATTTACAGTAAAAACTACTCTAAAGTGATTGTTGGGGCCATGTTCCGAAGAGTTAAAATGGCAGCCAAATTCGATTTCAACAGCATAAAGGACTTGAAGTCCCCCATAACACTAGTCCGCCCTGCTGAGGTCTCTCTGCAGGATATCGACGAAGATTATTGTCTTTCCCAGCTGACATCTGGTAAAGTGACCCTTAAAGTCATTGAGGGTAATCATACGACCATGTTGGATAATCCAGTGCTACCTCAGATTATAAACGACTTCGATCCTGGTCTTCTCGATGACAAGAACTTCGAAGAGTATATTCGAGACAGTAAGGCAGTTGCTGTGGTCTAAAATTCATTTATAAAAAGCCTTTTTACCTAGTTTTTATTTCACTTTTTCACTTTAAAGCTTGCATTTACTATTATGACCGTAATAAAAGAAGTCAAACATGTTTACTAATTGTTCAAAATGATTTGAATCATTTAAATTTTGTTTTTAACAGGTTTGGCGAAAACTGTGACCCTCCATAGAAAGTGTCAGCGATGTCAGGCTTTTCATTTTGAATATCAACAATGACAATTACAGTTATACTTCGATTTTTTAAAACGCAAAAACATACAGTTATTTCGGTGGTGAACTACTTTTTTAGAACTATCCAATCAATTCAAAATTCAATATATCAAAACAAATTAATACATTTATTGAGTAAATACTTAAGTAAGGTTGTTAAATAACTAACGTGGTGTTTGTATCGCTTGCTGCACCGTTTGCTGTAGCAACTGCATCTTGTGATAGTTGGCAACGCTACTGAATGTGTTAAGCAGCGTTTCAATCTCCTTGCCACTGATAAGAGGTGCAAAATTGCCAGCACAGGTGCAGAACTCGGCCAAGTTCTCGCGTTTGATTTCGTTGCAACGTACACAGCGCAGATCCTGCAGCACATATGACATTACCTTGCGCTGCAATGCATCAATCAAGCGCATCTCAATCTCCTCATTATCATAGGCCACATAGCACTGGGCGCACAGCCAAACAGGTCTGTAAAAAGAAAATATAAAACACATTGCAAAACCAAATAAAATATTAAATAAAGATACACATACATGCCATCCTTCATGGCGCGCTGTTTATCCTTGCATAAATCCAAGTCGCGGCAATGATTGCACGCCTTACAGATGACCTCATTGATGATATACGTATCACAGGAATCTGTCCAGTCAGCCAAGTCTGAAAACTCACCCACACCCACCAGACGCAGCATATTGCGACGCAGCTCATTGATCTGCTCTGCCAGACCTTTGTCCACACTAAGCACCTTGACAATGGTGCGTATAAGTTCCAGTCCCGGACTTGGCTTGCCCTTGCCATAGTTCTTATGCAGCTTGAGCACACAGTCGAAGGCACAATGCGATATATCCTTAATGGCTTGTTCGGTACTCTTGCGCTCCGCCAATGATTGCATGAAGAGTGTAAGCAATGATTCGAATTTCTCACGGCACTCGTTCTCATCCCGCAGCTGTTCACCAATTGTCCAATTTAGCTCCAGTGAAAGCTCTTCTTCCTCCTCTACTTGCTGCACATCTAAATCTTCTTCAATTGCTTGTACGTCGTCATCGTTGTCATCATTATCATCCTCGTTGTCATCTTGCTGCTCATTTATAGCCTGACTTTGACGCAATGTTGTACTGCCCGCCGCTATAGCGGTGACCGTCTCATCAATGCCCTTGGGCAACTTGCCCCGTATGCCCGAGAAGTTGGACTGATCAAGCCAGAGCATAAAATTCCAGCACTGCTCAAAGCTCAGCTGAATGGAATGGAACATTTCCTTGTTGCGCAAACTCTGGACAATGTAATCCACATAACCCAAAGCATCCGATACGGACTTCTTGCCCGAGCTAAGTATGATACGATTGAAGTCTGCATACACAATTGTCGCTCCCAGACGCTTAAACTCTGCAATGATACGCAGAAACATTTTACGCATCAGATTGTTCAGTGATCGACGCAACGCTGGATCGTAGAGAAGGGCATTGCTAGAGCGGACCCAGCGATAAAAGTGGACTATTTGGAAGTCTGAGAAGATATTCTGATTGATGGACACCTCACGCAACCAGCCATTCACCATAGAGCGCATAACACGAAATGCTGCCGAGCATAGAGCAGTCTCGTCATAGCTGGGCAAAGTAGCTGCCGGCACTGTTCCAATCATTTCTTCCAGCGATGCCTGCGGCATCACATCGAAGGTAATAGCCGATGAAGCACCTTCCATTTCCTGAATTTTATTAGACTGCAGCAACGCACTAACAGCCAGGCTATCCAGCGCTAGTTCAACACACACATCTGGATAGAAACCAGCTCGATTTTGTACCACCGTTATGCTTTCCTCGAACTCCGCCAGCAGACGACTGTCATCTGCCTCACGACCTCCAAGATCAGGACGCGTGCTGGCCGACCACCAGAGCACAAAGTTATGCTTCTGCAGTAGGCGGGCAAAGAAGAGATCCGCCCCAAAGAGTACCGTATCCGGCGGCATGTTACCAATGGGCACATGGAAATAACGACACTGATCCAGCATTAGCTCCAGCACATTATTCAGGTTCAGGAAATGACGCACCACAGCTCGTGAACCCTGACGCTGCCAATCTAAACCAGATAGCAAGCTAGCATCATCCGAAATGTGTATTTGTGCCTGCGGAAACTCCAGAAGCACAGGCATTGCAGCACTCAATTTCCTTGCCTCCGTTGCGGTCTGCAGGCAGAGCATGGTGGGACCCGGTTGCTCCTGTTTGTAGGCGGAAAGAGCGCGTTGAATGTGCCTGTAGATCTGTTTCACATCCACCTCGATAAGCACCTCAAAATTGAAATCGTCTGGCGGCAACTTGTCTGCCTGTTCAGCATGTTGGAGATTCTTTATTAGTGTCAATCTCTCAGCCGTATAAAGCTGCTTCATGTTGGGCATTTGATTGGCACGGACCGTATCCAAGGCAAAGACAAGAGCCTTCTTGCTGGGCAGCAGAAACAGTGCCCAAATCTCCTTCTTGGCCGTGGGTATATTATGCTGATAGAGATAGATCTTGCGAAGCTTTGTGCTCGCATTCTGCAGGTATCTGATGTGTGTCTGTGGACGCTGCTCCAGCTGCTCAATGCTAAAGTTTTCCAACTCGCGGGTGGACAACAAAGCCAGACGACGTGCCTCCTCGCGCTGCACTCCACAAATGCAGCCCATGTCCATGAGAGCACGAAACTCCAGCGTCATTTGTGTCTCGTAGATGCCTTCAATGTCCGGCGTTGCCAGATCCGCCAACATGCCCAAGCAATTGTCACGGAACACCTGCTCCGGCACACTATATCGATAAAGGTTGTAAGCGGGTCGAGAACGTGGCAGCACTCGGTTCACCTTGCGCCACAGTTGTCCCTCCTCAGGGGGTGCTGAACTCCGCTGATTTACATAGAAAATCCGCGGTACGGTCAACTTAATCCGATGCAGTTCCTCTCCAATGAGTGCCCATACAGTGAAGTGACCCAAATCATTGACCGGCACTAGTTGTAGTATCTGCCAAGGCTGATCCAAAAGAGTGCGCTGTGCACGTCTCAGAAAACCACCCAATGTGGCTGTCGACGTGGTTGCTCTCGAAGCTGCTTGTGCAGATGCAGCACCAGCTGCAGAATCATCGCCAGCCCGCTGCCGTTTACTCAGTTGCCTGCAACGCTGACGCTGTTCCTGTTGCCACGTCCATTTGCGTTTCTGGAAGCGCACCCATTCCACAATAGTCTTACGGGTTTCGCCAATGGCAGGTGGTGCACCCAGAGCCTGACGCCAGGTCTTAGGCTGTGGCGTTGAGTTTACTCCTTCGCCATTTTCGTCACTGTCATCTCGTTGGACACGTTTACGCTTAGTAACGATTGGTCTGCCTGAGACTGATGCTTCCGATTCCTTCTTTCCCGCCAAATCCTCCATGTCACCCAGTTCCAGATCTTTATCCTCTGTATTTAGCGCCGGCTTGGGTCGTGGCCTACTGGTAAACATCTCACTAATGCGTCGCTGCTTTAATACATCAACCTTCTCCAGCATTTTCTTGTGCAGCCAATCCGGATGACGTACACGAGGTACAGGGTTTGTCAAACCCTGCAACGCTGCAGGAATGGTAATGATCTTCTGGATAGTTCCGCCCAAGCGTTCAATGTAATAGTTCCAGTCCAGCACATCTCGTATATCCGCATCGCCCATAGTGTTATCTTTAAGCCAGCGACGCAAATGATGACGCCTCACACTCGGCTCCGACTGGAAGATGGCCAGCGGCACAGCACGCTCCGTGACGGGTGCACCTTCAGGTTTCTTGGATATGATATACTTGCAGGCTAGACCCGCATCCTTGACCATTTGCTCTCCCAGGAACTCAGCCAGACGCTTGGCCGTTGATATGGATGTGCTCTTCTGGGCGCCATATTCCTCAAGCTTCTTTGACATGGATTTATTCTCGGAAATCAGCTCAAATAGTTCCGAGTCGGGCAAATTGGAGCCACGACTATAGAGCACATCCAGCCAGTAATCAGCCACCTTGGCCACAGATGCATAGCACTCCTCCAGTGTGCTTCCAGCCAAGAATGCCTCAAACACAGAGCTTTGGAAATTCTTGATAAGTTGCAGTTCACCACGTCGCTTCACCTCAAAGCCCTTTAACTCGGCCAGGGAACCATCAAAATTGAAGACCGCATAACGTTTCTTAAGCTTCTTGCCTTCCTCCTTGGAAGCGGGAAGCACCATGGCCAGATATGGACCATCAACCTCAAAGAAAATCGAGTTCTCATCACGGATGTCGTAGCTAGGAGGCTGATCCCTCTCCGACGGTCTCAGCTCATGGTACTGATCATTCGTGAAATGATCCTTAACCATAGTATTCAACACAGCATTCGGATATGAAATGTTAATCTTCTTCTTCTTCTCGTGCGTTGTGTGCACAGTGAACTCTTGAGGAAATGAGCCAGGCAAGATGCACCAGATACCATCCGTGTCCAACTCCAATGGGCGACCCACCCGCTCAATAATCTCACGTGCTTTTGTAATGATGTTGGAACCAGTAAGGCAGACAATGCCCGCCATAGACATGGAATGCCAGCGTGCACCACGACGCATCACATAGCCGTAGAAGGAATTGAGGATACACTTGTGCGCCAGCTGCAATGAATCGTAGAGCACCTCACGCCCCTTGGCCGCCTTGATTTCGGCAGCATCACCCGAGGCAACAGCTGCATTTACCGATGCCTTAGCCGTCTTGGTTAAACCCTTGTACTCGTAGCGACGATCTCGAAAGGCGCGCACGGTGTCCACATAGAAACTGTTCTCTTTTTGGCAGATAGTGGAGTTGCGTGTCTCTAGCTTCGTGATCTTTGTCTTCTTGTACGCCTTGCGACAGTAGTCCGACAGGCGCTTCTTTTCGTAAGCAGCCTGATCTTCCTTGGAGAGTTCGTGGAGAGCACGCGTGGGCCCACCCGGAAAGAGTGGAGGAAACTTCTCAGTCTCCAGCTGCTGTTGTATGCGCTGAAATTCATTGCGCGAAGCAGGCAACATCTCGCCACGCCAGAGCCAATCCATTGAACGCTTGCAACGCACGCCAGGCTTATTGAAATCGCAGGCAGCACAATCCAAATCATTAACCATTGCTGATGGTTGCAGGCGATTGGTTAAAATGATGTTCGGGTACATAGCACCCACATCCAAATGATAGATGACCGGCTGTTCCAGTCGATTTGGTATGTCGTGCAATCCCTGCAATGCCTGCACTATTTCCTGCTTCACCTCATCTAAATTGGTGACCAGTGTCAGGGGTATGCCCTCCTCCACCTCGATGGCATGCTTGAGGACACCATCCATCTGCTCCATTAGCTTCTTGACCATGTTCGGATCCAGACGGAAACGGCAGGGTATATCGGCACGAAAGACACCTGATTCCAGCGCCTCCACATGACCACCAACATAAGTCTCAGAGTCCAACACGTGTCCCTCATTGGAGAGCTTGTTAAGCTCGCTCTGATGTTTGTTGGGAAACACAATATTTGCATGATAGGCCTGAACCATAAGCAGTGTTTCGCACAGTGTACCAGATCCTTTGCGCAATATCTCATCCGGCTCCATGGGAATAATTGTATTCAATGCGAAAATGAAGGGATGCACGTACTTCATGTACAGATAATAGGTGGCAACTGCATCGGAAACCGAGTAATTGGAAAGCACTTGTGGTTGTTCCACAGCCATGCGACACATGTCCTCCGGATCAAGTTCGACAGGATCGTAGCGCAGTTTGGCCTTTGCAACAGCTTTGAGACCCTGCGAGCCCACGGGCAAGTAGGAATCGCGCCTCACCCAACAAAGGCAATCCATGTGTATTGAGGGTCGACTCAAATAGATGCCATCACGCATCTTGGAGAAGCCAATTTCCTGCTTCATATCCAGATCGTAGACAGCAGCACGCGTCTCCACAAATGGCCAATCGAAGAAGTCACCATTGTAGGTGACCACAATATGCGGACGCACCTCCATAATATGATCAAAAAACTTCTGCAACAATTGCATCTCATTCTCCTCATTGAAGATAATGAAATGTCCCTCGAACTCTGGCTTGGGCGTGTACTCAAAATCATTTACATTAGACGAGATGATCTCTCGATTGGTGATCAAATAGCCCTGGCCATCAATCATATACGATATCATCATAATCTGATCAGTTTCTGCATCTGGGAATTTAAGCGGCAACTTTGTTGTCTCTATATCAAAGGCCAGCACCACCGGTTCCGGTCTGTCCAGTATATCCGGCCGGCATGTTATGACCGGCATCTCCACGCCACTGCGACAACGTATATTGTACCACTGGCCACAAAAGATGCGCAAATCAATGGAGACGCGCACATGGTAGGGTACATCGTGCTCCCGTATATCCATTATGCAATCCATATAATCCTGTTGCCGCTTGCCCGCCCCATCCTCAGCACTGCTAGAGGACTGTGCCAGCGAATTTGCCAACATTTGCATATAATATGTGTTGGATTTCTCCCGCTCCGTGTTTCGACGCACTGCAGCCATGAGTTCGCGACGCACTTTTGTCATGGCCGTCTGATTGAGGAATGAAAGCTTTAGATACTGCTGCTGTAGACCCGATAGATGATTCGCCAGATCCAAATCTTCCTTGGTGATGTGCTCCAAACTGGCCAGCTGACCAGAGTATTTGCGACCCAGGAACCGTGCCACCTCAAGATGCATATTCGCCTCGGGGCGTATAAGCAAATAGGGCTGATATGCCACAGTGCACTTGAAACGCGATCCATCCATCTGTATGAAGAACAAATCCAAAGCAGCTACCAAACGACGATCATCATCGAGCACCTCATTCTGAAAACGAGCAACAAGTTTCCCGATTTGTTTTTTGGTTTCTACTGCAACTCAAAACTTACCGTATGCATGTTGATGAGATAACCCGTCCGCTCCTGGCTATCCTTAACTCTGTCGAATCCATATTTCGAGTCAATTTTATCATTCTCGCGCGACTGACGATATCCGGCCTCATTGTAGAAATCGTCGCTGACGAATCAAAACAAAAGAATATTGAATTTGTCTCAGCAGAGCTGATAACTCACTTTACTACTTACCCTTCGGCACGGGTTTCGCTCACAAACTTGCCAGTATTTTGCAGCACCTTTGCTTTGCCAAATTCTGCCATTTTTTGTTATTTATTATTGCATTTATTGCATTTGATAATTCATTACATGAAGCAACAGCATTTATTTGGCGCCATTTGTTGCAGCTAGGGATGGGACAATTGGTTAGATATCGAATAATATTTGTATCTGCGCGCAGCCAACTTCACGTGAGCAGAGTATTTGCGCAACTTTAAGTGAGACGCAAGCAGTTTGACGAAAACTACGCACTTGACGAAACGTGCATTTAAACTTGAATGGCGCAAAAATTAAACTGACTTAAGTGCAAAAAAAGTTTATTTGTGAAGTCAATTCACATTTATTAGATTGTGGTTACTTTTTTTGGGACATCTGTCTGAAGTATAATGATCAATAAAAAGAAATAACTGACACATGCTGTTATAGTTTTAACTAGTCATTCAGAAGATATTCAATTATTCCCTCGTATTAAACATATTTCCGACTGTGTCAGCAGAGGTTTTTGCCACTTAAGTTGGTGGACCTAAATATACAACCACACATATGTATGTTTGTGTATGTATGTATTTTAGCCTGTTTAGCTCGCAGTTTTATTTCCATTATGTACGGTCGTAAAGTAGTTTGCTTGCATTGTGCATATTTTCAGTCTTAAATCAAATTACAAACACACACAACAAAATTCATTCATAAAAATCCGGCTCACCTACACGCGTAGTAAAAATGCAGTCGGCAAGCTACTCATACATACACATTTATATATGCATGCACAGTTACACACACCAAGTAATACACACAGCTCAACGCTGCGCGCAAGCGCTCTTCTTGTATTTTGGTCTCTCTCTTTCGCTTCTTCTCTCCATGTGTGTATGGCAACTCTCTTTCGTTAAGTTCGTCCTTATGCGCTGTGCACTTGTCGCTGTGAAGCAATTTTATTACTGCCCCTGCCAAGGTGGCCATCGCTTCGCTATCGCTACCAGTCAACCATATTTGTTACACGTGTTCGTTATGCAAGGCTGCCACTGGGACAGGGCACAGGAGTCAACGAAACTAACTCGCTCTATGCTGTGTGTGCAGTGTGCAATAGCGCCAGTGCTGCCCTATACATCTATGTTAATCTGTATGCGTATAAAGATGTATGCTGTGTGCATCGACACATGTGTAATTTATGCGAAGAGCGTTGCCAGAATATAAACACATGCGCATATGTATGCATATATGTCTCCAGCTGTATGTATGTTTGTAAACCTGTTTGCAGCCTTAATGGGAGCGTTTCATATGCACAGTGGGCACAATCAACAATTAATTTGCTGTTTTGTGCCACTGTGCGTCGCTTGCTAAAAATGATTGCTGCACACACACACCCCACATCCAAATACGCTCACTTAACTCATGCAGCTACCTAACAAACAGACACACACACACAGATACACACACGTACACACGCACACTTGTAGCGTTCTGACCACGCAGAGTTTTTACTCTGTCGTTGGTGTTGTTGTTCTACTCGTAGAAACACTTTGTTTTTGTTGTTTGGGTTATTCTGATTTTCTTTTCGCTCAGACTGCATATGGATGTCTGCCTCAATGTTTGCTTGTGTGTGCTCTTGCTCTTGCTGTTTGCGAAAAAAGCGTTCTCTTTGGATCTTCAATGCGTGCATTTGACAATATTTTTGCGCACTTTTATTTTCGTATATGTAAATACGAATGTAGATACATACATATGTATGTATTCCATTTACTTTTAATATTTCTGAATTGCGTTTCGTTATGTGCTTTACCGCACACACCCATACAACAACTATTCGTACACATCTATGTACATACATAAAAGTGCCAACATGAGTAGCGCAAAAAAATACTCTCGCTTTTTTGGCGTTATCAGTTGAAGCGCTCTCGAGCTCCACCACGTTCGCCACTCTTCGTTCTTCGCTCGACGCTCCTTCTTCTTGTTCTGCTTCTGCTTCTGATTCAGCAGGCACTTGCTCCGCTCGCTCAATTCCTTCACACATGAGAGCGTCGGCGTCGTCGGTGTTCGGTGTGTTGTTGTGTTTGCTGCTGCGCTGCCCGCTTTTGCTTTAGTTTGTTGTCGACTCTCTTTGCGTTTGGACGCGATATGTGTGTTGCTTGCTCACTCATTGGTTAACGGTTATGTGTTTTGAATATTTGAATGCTGCTTAAACTATAAGCAATACAATACAAACAATCCAACAAAAACAGTTATAAAACACATAAACGTATACAATTTAATTGGCAAGCGTTCTATTCGCTACTCTCCTTAGCTGTGATCGCGAGTGCGTCGTCGTTGGTCGTTGCCAAAGAAAAAAATAAATAAATAAATCATAACGGCACAAAAAACGCAAATCGATAGTCAAATCTAGTGTTCTCATATTGTTATTGTTGTGTCATCGAAACGAGTGCAATTGAAAATCGAAGAAGAACAAAATAGTCAATATTATTTCTGTTCAAACCAACTTCAAATAAAGTGGCGGTGCAAATACTGAATGAGCTAAAAATAGCAAAAGAGCAGCTCGAATAAAAAGGCTAAAACGCTAAACCATTTTTTTTGGTGTGTGCAAAGAGCCACAAAAAGCGGCAGCCAAAGATTGAAAAATCTGTATACAAAACCACAAAATCGCTTAAAAGATCGTCTGTGCGTGCGCCTATGTATGTTTTAGTGTGTATTTAGTTGTGTCTGTGTGTTCAGCTTGTGTGGGTCGCTCTGATCCGTCGCCGTCGTCGTTGTTCGATCTCTGTCGCGTCGGCGTCAGCGTAAGCGTTGCGTCTTATAAGCCGAACTAAAGCCAAGACCCGATTCGATCCGATCCCCGATCCCAAATCATAGCCGTTTCCTTTCGTGTGCGCTTTGTTTCAGGCACGTACGTAATCTCTCTGTTGCCGGCCATAATCAACCTGCCTGCTGATCCACGCGATATAAACAAGAGGGTTACAGATACAGATACATACTATAAGCTGCGACCAAAGTGTGAGAAAGAGCCACATAACAAGAAACACAAACACAGAGAGAAGCGAGAGTGACAAGGAGAGAGAAAGTCGAAAAGATAAAGAGAGAGGAGAGGAGTGGAATATTTAAGCTGTCGGCAGCTCCTGCTTGCTTGCCCGTTCCCGATCAAGATTATGCGCCTAATTTGAAGTTGTAATTAATTTGGATACCCTAATAAAAAGAGAGAATAAAAAAATCTTCAAAAGACAACAACAGCAAAGAAAACAAGAAAAGTAACAAACTACGAGCGGCTACCTCTTCTTACATTTGAGGGGCGTAACGCGCCTCCATTTTATTGCCCCACCGGTGAGTGAAGTGTTGAAAACAGTAGTTGAAGTATTTTTTTTATTCAACTTTGGCTACCAACTATAATAGATAGCAAACCCTTTCATTGTGGCCACATTTATGCGTGTCTGACTGTGTGCGTAGTGCTTGCCTGTTTTCTTGAATGAATCTAGGAAAAAACAAAACAGGTTTGAATCAAGTTGCTCCCGCGGCCTTAACTATCACAGCAATTCAGCTTGTAGTCAGGATTGTTGGCGATCTTACAGATTGCTGCTGCCTTTGACGACTGTTTGACGTAGTGGTCGTTGATGGTTGGGGGGAATTGGCCACTATATGCTGGCTATCCAACCCTTGAACATCATTGAAATTACAACTGTTACAGTTTCCGGTGTGTTACCATTGATTGCATTTCTTTATGTTTTTTCAGTTTCCTATTCTCGCTTTTATGCCATCGATTTGGGTAATGGGAATGCGTTAATGCTTGTGGTTTTGTGTTTTTTGTTTTTTATTGTTTGTCTTTAATTTTTGTTGGGCCCATGCACTCGCTTTTTAAACCGCTGCTGTAAGTTTTCTAAATGCGTCCAGAATGTGGATCAACGAACGCGTAAGATCATTGATAAAAATGGAGCAGGCTTATTGAAACCTGTTGCAGCGTTATGATCATGAATGAATAATAGAACTAAAAGTTGAGAAAGTGTTGAGCAAATAAATTGTTTAGAAAACGTTTTCATATTCAGGATAATACGCTGCATACATGAAAAACATTCATAAAACATCTCCCTAGTTCCAAAAATAAATATTTTAACTGGATATACTAAATAACTAAAAATCTATGTCGTCCTTAGAATTATCACCGTTTTTTTTGCAGATTCAATCTTTCTTCACCTTCATCTGATTTTACAACATTTGACCGATGCCAAAAATACATTATCATTTCACTTACAGTTCACTGCATTTTGTTCTCTGGTGCGTTGCCCCATGCTACGTTTAATATTGCAGTTGTTGGTCGTTTCTTTTTCGGAATATCAACCTGCCGCATACAAAACCGAGTTCAATATCGATACCATAATCATGCAAACAAACACAAATTTCAGATACGGAGTAAGGGACAGACAGTCAACACATGTGTGCGCAGCCGCAGACAGATCACTGAGAAGAAGATCCCTTTTCCAAAAAAAAGAACAGCATCAGTATCTCAGCAAAACCAAAAGCAACTAAAATGTGTTCTACCGTTACGTGCACACCAAAAATTGCACCCCTATTGTTGTATGCTACACTTTCGTCGTCGTCGTCGTCGTCTGGGACTCGGCTTGGGAGTCTGATTCGAAGTCTGGCCAAGGAGTGTGCACCATATCGAAATATCATATTCGTTTACAATCTGTTTCGTTGAGCATCTGCTGCCCGTTGTCCCGCAGACACAGTTGGCTGGATCATTTTATACTTATTTTCTTTCTTCCTTTTCCTTCTCACCATCAGCACTCTTTTTCTTTTGCTCACTGCCTGTGTGTGTATCTGTGTCTGTGTCTGGGTTTTTGCCGCCTACAGTCGCAAACCTAGAAAATTCTCCTCCATGCATATTACTCGTACTTTTCTAGTGAAAACATATGTTTAGATTTTCAATTTTGTTTCGTTGAGAAGAAAAGTCATAGTCGAACTCGGCTTGCTTGGCTGCTGCCTTATCTATTAGATAAGGTCGTGTTGCTAAGATACCGGATTGTGAGCACAATAATTACATGGTTCATTTGGGTTTGCAGCCGCGCATCATGCACATGTTTCCAAAAAGGTTATGTGGCGTATTACTTCAATCTGAACGTTTGGCAAATCAAAGACAGATAATGGCAAGCTTTTTATCGCACGAATGAGTGATGTAAAAAATCATGAGTTGCTTGCACTTGGACTACTCAACACTAACTGAAAGTTTGCTAAACTAAGAAACTGGTTCACATATAGGTCTGTGGGGGTATTCTGGTTTTGCTTAGGCAACAAATTTATATTGTTTTAAACTATGTTAACTAAACACTATACCAAATACGAAGCATAACAAAACAAGCAAGGTCTTAGACCTTTTAAAATACATATTTGTATTGTTCAAGTATCTGTAATTCTGGTTAATTGACTGATAGTGAGTTCTTAAGCTAACTGATTGAAGTGCTTAGTACTTGGCCAACATTCTGAAAATCGTTATCATTGATTTCTGGCACTTGACCAACTTGTCAGGATGATTCCAAAAAGTTGAAAATATATACGTATTCACATTATTTTTATACCATTAAATCACACAATTTAGTTGTACAAATGCTCAACGGACACGTAAAATCAATCTGAATATTCGTTTGCTTATTATTTTTGCCACTTTTATGCGTCAATAAATTATTTTCGTGTGAGAAGTGTACACTATATGCCAAAATATACTCAGATCTTTAGTGTATATATATGCTATAAATGTATATAAAATACACACTATATGCACAATTGCGCTGTCAAATCAATTAGGTATGCATATATATCTATATATATATATATACGATTTCATAACATTGTTATTGTTGCTGTTTCTGCATTGATTTGATTGCACTGAAAATTTAATGCCTTCGTTGAGTGCACACTGGGATTTTATTTATCCATTTAAATGTTGATTAACTTAAATGCACTCAATCACACTTACAATGTGACAGTTTGTGTGGGTGTAACTGGGGTAGACAGTTGGCCAAACTTTTATGTACGTAAACTAACGGCCATTAGAATCAGCAAATCAAATACAAAATTGAATTCACAAGCAATTTATGCAGTTAGATCAATGCGAACCCAAATCATCATATTTCGAATGTACTTGTATGTAAATGCTTGGATTATATATAGATATGTAGATATTTTACATATATACATAGCTATATATATATATGCAGATGGCAAGATAACGTGCGTAGATAACTGTTCCTTAAAGCGTCAAGCGTCAACGCCACGAACCCAAAACTTTATTTGCATAACGTATCTAATTAAGCAAAGAGACACTGTCATACTACAATCCGAATCAGATTCAGAAACAACAGCTGCTCCAATGCATAACTTAGCTACGCATCATGCAAGAACCATACATACACACACTATGTATGTGCGTATGCCTAGCAAGTGTAAAGATGTACTTAGTATGTATATAAAGTCTGACATTAGAGAATGCAATGACTTTTCTCTCGCTTATCACAAGCAGCATTAATGTAAATAAATTTCAAAATGCATAATAATGCTTGCTTGAATATTAATCTTGAAGTTATAGTTGCATCAAAACCAAAGCTACTGTATATGAAAAACTTAAATGCATAACAGTATAAGAGTAGTGCGGGTCTGTTGCTTTTTTCTCTAGTTAATTTTATTCTTTTTATTTAATAGTAAGCTTCATTTCCGCTTGATAAAACAGGCTTTGTCTTTTTCTCATTTGTTACATATATATTTTATTAGCTTATTAGAATACAAGTTTAAGCTTTGCGATCTCGGCCAGCTTATCAGCGTGTTCGCCCTTTGGCAGATTGATAACAATAACTCTACCGGAAGTCGATGCCACACTTCTTATTAACATATACACTCGTATATATGTTCTCTAAAATATCCAAAGATATGTTATATTTTAACAAAGCTTTCGCAATCAAACTTTTCATCTTATTAACATGATATTTATCGTTCTTTAAACGCTCATTAAGCTAATCAATTTCAAGAAAGTAACCCAGTTTTCCTTTACATTTGAAAAAGAATAACAACATCAAAGGAACTTCAGCAACAAGCCGATTCTTTGAAAGCAACACTTTAACAATATCAGCGTCTGGCTTTGGCAAATATTGAGAAAATCTCTAGACACCGAGAAATAAATCCATTAGAAAACACATATGTATATATATATATTTATAAAATCGTATGTTTCAAGCAACAACAACATCAACCAGAATCAAAACCCCTTTATGCCTATGATGGATGCTGTTTAAACAAAACCATTTTTATATGCAAACCAAGGCGGCTCCTTTTGTTGTGGCCTTGTTGGCGACAGTTGCTCAAAATAAAAGGGTCGGGCGACACTTTGATGTTGTTGTGGCGTTGTGGTGTTGTTGTTGCGCCTCGTGTCGCAAGCAATTTTAAAACGCACCGATCGTTCTTACTATGCACACATTGTACGTACTTACTTATGTAGACTCGCACCAGAGCGTCATAATTTCTTACGTCAACATTGAATGCCTGGCTCAAATTGAGCAGAAAGGTGCTAACAGCGGCCCTAGTTGAAGGTGTGAACGAGGCGACCTCTGTCTGCTAACTAATTGGCCCAATACAATGCCAATAATGTGTGCAGTTGAGTTTGAGGCGCCATTGTGAAGCATTTGATTTGATTATTTGTCTAACCACATTTGTGCTTTAACTAATCGTTGTTTACTTTTTGCATCCCCTTTCAGATGAGTGCACAATATGGAATTGGCCATTTGTAAGACAGATTTGTCTGCAACTAAATTTATGCTGCCTCCCCCGCTGCCAACTGCAGCGTCAATCGCAACAACAACGGCAACAGCCACTGCAACACACACCTTCCTCGATAGGGCGGTGCACATTAATGAATTGTTTGGTTTCAACACTGGACAACATTTATTCAAAACCAACTACAATTCCAGCTCCAACTCCATATTAAACAGCAACGGCAACATCAACAGCAGCAGCAACAGCAGCAGCAACAGCAGCAGCAACATGCGGCTTAAAAAGAATAGGAAAGTCACATTTCTAACCAGCCTAGTTGAGGTAAGTTTTGAACAAAAACATATTAATCGATATATACATCAACTAAAAGATCTTAAGTAAAACCCTTCATATATTTTTCAACCCTAAATAGATAACCCTCAATATTTTGAAATAGCTTATAATTAAGATAACATATTTTAACTGTCGATACAGACCTTATACCTTATAAATATATTTTATAACACTCATAGATTTAACTTTCAATTAGCTGTCGACACACCCTGAATAAATTCTTCATAAATAAATATTATACACTTCAATACAGAAGAGCAATCATAACTATATTCGACTGTCGATCATCGCATTCGATGCCCAGCTTGGCAGACTTCACTTTCGATCAATTTCAGCGACGACAGATTGATGCGCTGTTCTTGAGGCAATATTGTTATGCAGAACACGTCGATTGATTCTAAATTTGGCTGAACAAACAAAACGCAATTGTTAAGAATTATGCCATTGGGTCTTAGGCACTTTTTAACACCCTACACTTTTAAAATCAGCCAATGCCATTTAACACGTTAAGTGTATTTTATATTTGTTGTAATCTGAGCATCTTATGTAAAGTAATGAGTGTGCTACTTAATTGATGACATAAATAGACAATACAAGACATGCCCGAAATGTGCAAACAATCAAGAATATATAAAATTTGGTCTTCCGAAATTGGCAGACAATGGCGAGGATACAATACAACGTATATATATATATATATATATATATATATATATCTATATAATGGAATTTATAAGGCTTCTACCTGTCGCCTCATAATAAATAACACACATAAGCTCGATCGAACGCATGAGGATCCGATTTTTCTTAAGTATTGATACCCTTCCATAGGGCATACCAGTTTGGTAACAAAGATTGTAGAAAGGACTTTAAAAGACATATAGTCTCCATCTGCAAGCTTGGGTTGAATAAAGTTTGTTTACTAAGGAAACTTAATATTTCTAGGTATGACCAATGATCGACAAGAGTATTCCATGAACGGCTCCTTGAAAAAAAAAAAAACATTTTTTATCAGGTTTTTTGTTGAAGTTTGTATTGAAAAGAATGTAAAGGTATTTAAGGTAGACGTAATTTGTCATTGGCATAGCTTGCGGTAAATATATCCGTTGCGTTGACCACTTTCATCCGGTTGCTCGGTCAACAGCCTGACTGCTGAGCCTGCTGGAAAGTCAAAGGACCTCCAATGAACCTGGGCGCATGCGCACTCGTGTGGAAAATGCAGTCAAGTAATTCAATCTACTGTCTGGCAGAAAGTCAAGTCTTGAGTTTCGCCTTTGTGCGTGTGTGTGTGTGTGTTTTTTTTCGGGACACTTGGAGCTAACCATGTAACCAGAAGCTTATTTTTTGAGAGACTGTCGAATCAAGTTCCAATTGGGAATTCAAATTGAATTGTCTGTTTGGCGTCAATTGTTTACAATATTTATGAAACATTTCGTTTGACTGCTTTGACCTCCATTACCATAAACGACAATAAACGACTGAACCAGCAGCCACCACACACATGCACATATTCATCTCAAATATTCCTCCCCTCTCTCAATGGCACCCGTTCTCATCTGCATCTCATCATTCATTGTCTGTGTGTATGTGTGTAGAAGTCAAATGTACAATTCAATTTATTAGAACGCGCTTAACATGATCAAACCCTTGGAACTGACTCGACAATTGGGGCACTCACAGCACACTGGCTGATTTATTCCCTTCCCCTTTCCTCTGACTGACAATTGTCGGCAATCAGTTCTATGTTGTACTATTTTGATTATGCCACAGCTTGTTGTTTTCGGGGAGGTGCCACACACTCATATTTACGCCTAACTGACCAAAAGTAGCGAAGCTCAAAATACTATGTATGTACTATGTACATTGTACCCCATTTGACATCATTCATTATGAGCTGTGACTTTGATTTAATATTGCACATTACGTATTCAGGTATATGATGCTAGGCAAACTAAGATTAGAAATCTGAAATGTTTAAAAACAATTCTTAGTTATTGAAACAAATAAATGTATTCTTATACATTAACAAGTAAGAAGGCTCTAGTCGAGAAATCCCGACTACACTATACCCTGAACTCCATACTTTAAGTGTACAGTCAGTGCTTGCAAGTATGTGTGTGTGTGTATGTACGTATAGTGCATACGTTCTTAATTTCAATGCTCCCTATCTCCGTTGTTTCTCAACCGATTACAATAAAATTCACAGATTGTCATTATTTCTTCTAATGTTTCAAACTTCATCAAAAAGTTTTCCAAATTCAAGATTTTGTTGTTATCGATCACATGTGTATATCGGAAACGGGAACAGTTATCGGAAATTTGAATCAAACTTGTACTGCCTTTAGATTAGGCGAGCTCATGTTACAAATCTGGCTTCTCTAGCTCTTATAGTCTCTCAGATCGACGCGAAGAAAAGGCGATGCTTCCTTCTGCCTGTTACATATACTACATATATACATACTTTTGCACAAAAGCTAAGAACCAAGGTGTTGTTTGTATGCTTTATTGATTTATCTATAAAGAATACTTTTACTAACTTTACTAATCCAATTTTCAAAAGCATTACATCTTTGAATGTGTTTTGACCTGTAGAAAAAACTACATTCTAAATTTTAAATAAGCCCAAAAATATTCAATTGTAGTAATGATAAAAAAGTTTTAATAGCAAAAAGTTTTTAAAATCGCAAACGGTTATCAAAATAAACATTTCTTAACAGTATTATTAAAGATTGTTTAGTCTCAACTGTTTAACTTAACACTGTATTTTTCCAATGAAGATTATTATTTTTATTTGTTTATTTTTGTTAATCCAATTTATTTTACAAACATTTCATATGCTTTACATTCTTTTGTAGTCCACAACAAAATATATTAAAGAGGAACCCGTTAGTGGCTGCAAGGATTTGCCAGTATGCAGTTTATCGGATATTTCAGATCACGAGGCCTCGATAGGTAAGTGTGTGAATCCCTTTAAAATAAACTTTTAGTTTATATAAGATCTTAACTTTAAGCATATCCAACCCATAATTTGATAACACCTCTGATTAAATATGGAATTTACATTGGAATTCCCAATTAAATATATGGTTTATTGGTGTTTCAAATTTACAATGGCATAACTCTTATCTCAAGTTATATGCTGGCTTAATGGTGAAGACAGTTTTTTTTTATTGTAGATAACATATTTCTTAGAAATGGAAATAATTAAAGAGCAATATGTTGTGCGAACGTTTAGATTATTTCTTCTCTTTTTTTCATTCCTTGAACGATTGTTCTTGCTCGCTATCTTTGCACTAATACTAATGCAATCTGCATACGTATGCATATCTATACTCAAATCGGGTGAGAGCTCCACAGAGACTCTGTACATATGCACATATATTACAATAGTACACACACACACACACACACACATTCGCACACACAAATGCCATCATCAGTCATGTTTCAGACTCTTTGGCTGTGTGTGGTTTTTTGTTCTTCCTTTTTATTATTCGCAAACGCCTTTTGAAAGGGAGGGAGCGATAAAAAAAAAAAAACTAAAAAATACCAAACACGAATTATTTGCGATAAGATAAGGTCACAAGAACAAATCGCACTACGCCACACGAAAATTGATTGTGGTGCTTTCTTCAAGTTGTATTTTGTAGTATTAGGGGAAAATTGTTGCACCAATTTCTTGTATAGTTAATGTTAATATAACAATAATAATAATATGCAAATGCTTTGTTAATATATATTTGTTAGAAGTCACGTCGTTTATTTCCGGTGTCCATTCAAAGAGAGGCACAGGCAACAAACACACACACACGTAGATGCACCGCGCCCCAAAACGCCGGCAAAGTGCCAAGCGAACTTACAGATTCATTCATTCCTTCATTCACTCATTCGCCCCCAAGTCAAGTCATTCAATTCGAACAGAAAACAAACCAACACTCACACACACACACACACACCTTCATGCACACGTTTGCATTTCAAATACATGAAATAAATATCTTAAATGTGCAGCACATTCAGTTCCCAGTCTCCTCCTTCTTGACGGTTGTTGCTGTCAATCAGCCAATACGTCCGTCATTCACTCTTTCAACAAATATATACCCTACGTCGCATACGTTATATGTGACAAAACGTTGATTTGGTATGCTCTTGTCCACTACTGTGCATCTTGGGGCCACTTATGTAGGTATGTATGTTTGAAATGTACGTGGATGAATACATAATATAAACAGTTAAATGATCTGTGGTGTGTCTTAATTTGTATGCATCTTTGTTGCATAAATGCTGACGAAAATCTTAAGATACAATGGTGGGAAGTTCTTATTGGAAACAACAATTGGCAGCTGTATGAAACGAAGCTTGACTTCAACTAAATAATAACTTCAGTATGTCAGCCGTCGTTAAAGTTTCCGAAATTTATTAAAAACAAATCACATATTGAAATATTTTTGTCTTTACATAAACACTTACACACACACACACACATACACTGAGAGAGAAACACATGCGACTCACAGATATACACAAAATATATTTGTGCCTTATCGCTGCGTAAAAATCAACAAAAAGTAAAACCAAAACAATTTCAATGTCAACGCAACGCAAAACAACGCAAACGTACGACAAAAGTTGTTTTTGTATGGGCCACCCTGTTCCATTCCCATTCGTAGCTCCTTACTAATCGTGCTTGTAGCTGGGCATGAACATATCTTTTTCGCTAAAAGAATGGCTATAAAAAAATGGCAAAAAAAAAAGAAATATAAAAATAACAACAACACATGCAAAACGGCGACAACTGCGCAGATGCTGAGGACTCAATGAAAGGGAACAAAAATAATAATAATAATAATGAGAAGAATGGGGAATGGAGACGCAGCATGTAAATTTAGTTTATATAAGTAAAAGAACGAAAGATACGCACAGGCAGATACAAAGATACATATAAATATGCATCTGTGTATCCAGCCTGCCCTTATTTTAATTATATACATATGTATATATGCATATATATACTATATGTATATTTTTTGCGCGCCTTTAATCAGCGCATATTAATCATAAACTTTGAAGAAAAGAAGAAAGAAAAAAAGTGGCCGCAACAGCAAACAAAAAAGACTAAAACAAATATAATTTATTTGTTTTATTATATGCTATGATTCGTATGAAATTGTTACATGCTCGCGTGTATTAGTGAGAAGAGAAACAGAACTGAGAAGCAAGCAGAGGCCGTCGCTGCGACTGCAGAAGAGAGCGCCACAACTTTCATTCATTTTGGACGCTCGCTCAGTCGACGCTCATGTGTGTTCCATTCATTCATGTGCTGCGCTCAGTCAGTTAGTTGCTCTCGCAGCTCTCTTGAAAACACAAAAAAAAAATAATAAAAAAGAAACACGTTCGTTTTCATTCATACTTACGGTACGAGTAGAAAAGTTAGCTGCTGCCGCTGTGGTGCTGCTGCCTCTTGATCGCCTCGCGGCGTTGAAATGCAGTTGATGAATGGGGAATAGCAACAGCAACTATGGGTCGCTTTGACTTGGGGCTAGCTAGCTGGCTGTATTTTTTTTTGTTTTTGTATGGCCATCGAGGGGAACTTTAGTGGTTTTTTTTTAATTTTTCGATTTGCTGTTTTCTTGAAGTTCTCTTCTGCTTCGCGCCCTCTCACTCTTTCACTTGATCTCTCTATTCCTCTTTCCGTGTGCCTTGACTAAATGTTGTTTGATGCCTGTTTCCTTCCTTTTTTTTGCGTGTGCCCCCCAGCAATGTTCCTGCAAACCGGCTTCAACTTCGTCTTCGGCTTCGGCTTCGACTGTGGCTTTGACTTCTTTTTTTTTCACCCGTCGACGTGGGCGCGTCTTCCAACTGAGCCGCGTACTGCGTTTTGTGTTTGTGTCTTTTGACTGTATTTATTTTGATTTTGTAGCTGCTCCCTGTTGTTCTTTATTTATTCATATTTTGGACTCGCGTCTCCCCAACTGCCTAACGCACATTTGTGGACAGCTGCTGCTGCTGCTGTTGCTTATGTTAACCAAACCAGTTGGTGGGGCTCAGATTGGGGCTCTCTCGACACTTGCTCCGTGTGTTGTTTTGTGATTTAAGTTTTGTTTTAATTTAAGTTTTTACCTTTCAAATTTCTTGTTCAGAGGCTTTGTGTTGTCTTTGTTTTTTTCGTGGAACTGCTGCGTTAACAACATTTTGCCTTTTTGTTTTGTATGTTCGTTTACAAATTTTCATTCATTCATCTAAAAGCTTGCTGTTGTTGTTGCGGTTGCTACAAATGTATGTATGCTTGTAGAGTTATTTGAGTTATTGTAGTTGTTGTTGGGCTCGCATGTTTTATATTTCGTTTGCACGCCACTTTTTACACATACATACATATTCATATGCATATTTATTTGTGTATGTTTGCGTTTTATAATTGTTTTTGTTTCTCATTCATTCGTTAGTTTTATTCAAGTTTTTGATTCTTTTTTCTATATTGTTGTTGTAATCATTTTTATCGACTAAAGTATTGAATACGTTGCATTATTTTTGCTTCATTAATGAATTTCATGAGTTTTTGTTTTTACTTTGTTTAAGTATTCAAGAAAAAAGACTGAATGAAAATACTATACTTCGATTAATGCTAATCAAATTGCACGTACTTAAAACGTACTATGGAATTTTTTCGAAATATAATGCTATCTTATCACTTATTGAATTAACAAATAAAAGATTTACTTACAAGATTTGATAAATTTGTTTTTTATTTTCGTTTATTGCTGAAGTTGTTTTTCTTTCATACAAACATATTTCGTATTTAAAATCGTAAAACGGAAATGAGTAAATTGATGCATCCCCATAATTTGCGCAGCTTTGGCTACTGTCCGTGAGTCTGTCTATTCAGCCCGAAGCATGGCTAATCAGCACGCACCGACCCAGAGAGAGAGATAGAGATAGAGCGAGAATCAGATCGGACAATATCGCTGCTTAAAAAAACAGAACAGACCCAGCACAATCGATGAATGTCAACGAGAGCAATGTGGAAGATGTTAAGTTTTATTAGTTAAGAACTCTAAATCGAGTATCTAAAAAAAAATGTAGCTCAATATATAGATTGCAGTTAAAGAATATTGAAAACTTGTGTACACCTCACACGTGTAAACTCGGCACACTCTCCCACACCCTCTCTCTCACTCTGTCTATTTTAAAAACGAACGACCTTCAAGCAGTATTGGTAATTCTTTTCACTTGTGGTACAATGTACAGAAGAAAACGCGTACAAATATTTATGGCTACACGTCTGATAAGCGTCTTATCAGCACTTCAATATTATAATGGAAACACCCTTTGCCAACAAATTAAAGTCAATTAGTTTTAATTTCTGCTTCCTTTCGGATAATATTAATATGCAATTAAAAGGCAATTACATTTAAAACTCTACTATATAATATTAAATTAATATAAATATTTGTTTATATAAAATGTTTTCAGAACTGAAACTTTTTTCGGAGTGTGTCTACGCTAATATTTTAGCTTGAAATATTGCCTACTTTCAGGCAGTGTATTGAAAGTGAGTCGGCTTTCCAAACCATATGTGTCAAGAATAATGGGGTAAAAAATATTAAATCTATAAGGAGGGGGAGCCTTGTTCTTGAACTTTAAAAATAACAACAAAAAAGCTACAAAATAAATTTTAAAAAACCTAAAAACTGTAGTTTTCCCAGAAGCGGTTTTAACTATAATTATTGCATACTTCTAGGCGGTATATTAAAGTCAATTTGAGTTTAAGTTGGGAATCGGTTGGAATAAGCTGTGTGCGGGCAAAATCGAATGAATAATAAATCTAATAAGAATACACTTTTAAC
Source organism: Scaptomyza reducta (assembly GCA_035044485.1). Taxonomy (NCBI): domain Eukaryota; kingdom Metazoa; phylum Arthropoda; class Insecta; order Diptera; family Drosophilidae; genus Scaptomyza; species Scaptomyza reducta. The sequence goes on along the minus strand of JAWNNV010000256.1, from coordinate 124,055 downwards.
AGTTACCTAAACATTGATTCTTCAATAATGTGGAATATATATCAATGGTTATTGTTAATTAATGGAAATTATTATAATTAATATTTGATATATATATAATATTTTTTTATTTGGGCAAAAAAAGTATATTGAAGTAGTGAAAATGTATAAAATAGTTCCTACCTACTAAATAAATAATACATGTTTTAGATTAGCAACTACTTCGTACGCGATGAAACCATTATTGCCATTACGATAGAAATTTATGATTCCATTCACTCCCTGAAAGTTTAGATTGATATGATGAGTGACTTTAAACATCACTTGCACAAATCAATTGTAGTATAGTTTATTAGCAATGTCTTATACCAATTTATTTAGTTGCATCGTAAGTGTTGTATTATTTGCCGTTTGTTTGCTGTTAGTTGTCATTAAGAAAATATTAATGGATGCGTGTTAACATCCAAAATCTTTATAGACCTAAACTCCTACAAAATTTTATAATAATGCACTCAATGCCCATCTTAAGCTTAAGTCAATTAATCAACAGCTCCACATTTGGTAGTCTATTATAAGCATATTTCAAAAGGCAAACGGAATGCTAAAAAAAAGAAACCAACAACTGTGAAATCTCTTCGCAAATATGAATCAATTAGTTCATGCAGCAAAAGGCAAACATGTCCACATTGGCACAAGCAAAGTATGTATCCAGATACAGATACAGATACCGATACTTGGATGTGCCAATCGCCAACTGCCATAAAAGCGCTGCAGCAACAACAATTTGAAACTTGTTCTTGAAGCAAAAGCAGCGGCACCAGCAGCAGCAGCAGCAGCAGCAGCATCAATTGACCAAGTAGATTATATATGCCCCGCAGTGAGGGGATGGGGGTTGGGGCGACGATCGCCCGGCGCCGTCAGCGTAGCCAATTGATAATGCAATAGCCAACGAACGGTCAATTGACAAACAAAAATCGATGAAATTCAAAAGCATAAGTGGAACAAGCGTGTGCTCAGTATCCGAGTATCTCAATATCTATCGTTGCTGCCATGCAACATGAGGAAATATGAGACACCTGCAGATATATGATTGGACTATCGACTGCACAAATTTTCCAGTTGAAGGAATATGACGGGGCTGGGGCAGGAAAGTCGCTCTTTATAGTTTAATACTTCAACAGGAGTTAATGAACAATTGAAGCGTGTCCGCCTAAAGGGGCCCATAAGCCTTCTGGGCCAATTTAACGCTGCTGGCCACCCGCGGGCCATACCCTTTGAAAGCCCAATTGATAATTTAACGCTTCAATTGGCCCAAAAGAACAAACATTATACATATGTACGTACGTAATAGTTGTTCTTTGGCCCAGTGCGCAGGCGTCGCTTCGTCTGTTTTTTGACCTTTTCCATTATTATTTTCATTGTTCTTGTTTGTTTGAGCCCTGTCATAATTTGTAACAAATTGTGCAAAGGCCATAAAGCAAAAATAAGGCGAATGAGTTTTGTTTTTTTTAATTGTCATTGGAATTAAAAGCCATTTCGTTATGGCTTAAAAAGAGTTTCTCAACATTGCATTAGTGTCGGATATACTTCCCAGAAAGAGAGAGAGAGAGCTCTAAAACCGGGAATCTTTAAAGATTGTTAGATGGATTACTTACTTTTAGCATATCTGATTGCAAATCTTTACTTACAATTGTTGAATATTATTTATCAATTCATCACTCTCAACACATTTATAAAGTCAAAAGAGAAGAAGGCTATATAATATGCCAAGTGTTTACTTTTTGCTTTTTGTTAAAAGAGTATAAAAATTGTTGGTGTAAATAATTATTTGTACTTCAACATTTTATATGCCAATAACAAGATAATTAGACGTTTAATGATTATAGTATATCTTATATATTGTATTAACTCACCTTTGATATTATAGATTTATTTTCCTACACTTTACGATCCAAGTTAAATGTAGTTAAATCCTTTTTATCGCTGTTGTTTTAATCAACTAATTTCTTAACTACATCTTAACTTAATGTAATGTAATTTCTTAAGTACATCTTAACTTAATGTATACCCATTAAATTTGTTTGCCTGACATTCACTTTAATCATTTGTCGGCTTGCTTGGCGCTTTTGTGTCTATGCCAAGTTAAACTGATTTCGTTTCTGTTATATGCTCTAAACAAAAACAATCGATAAATTTTCAATAGCAGATTGCAAGTGGCTGATCTTGTTGTTGTTGTTGTTGTTATTGCTGTTGTTGTTGGATGTTGCTCGTGAAACTTTGGAGCGCCACCGACACAGTGGGTTGCCTTTTGGTTTCGCCTTTGATGCTCGACGCAATTTATCAACGCATTTTATTGAGTGTTTTTGTTGTTCGCCTGCATTTTTAATTGTTGCCGCCTGATGCTGACCATAACACCGAACCGAAATCCACCGAGAATAATCAAGTATATGTACACATTTATATATGTATAGGTAGGTATTACCACCGTGCTTGTGACTGAGCATAAATTTTGTATACATTCCACATAGTACTAGATCGGAAGTTAATTTATGATATCCCTGTGTGTATATACTTTCGTTAGTATCATTTAGTTTTGTTTATTTGAGCCAAAAAGATTTGTTTCTGGGCGCATAAATTAGTTTGTCATTGATCGCATTGTTGAAACAATTTTTCGGTTGTATTCTATTCCCTATTTCTTTTGCCACTTTCATTGGGTTTGAGGGGCTTGTTTAGGTAGCAACAAAGCAGTTCACTTGCCACCGGAAAGGTGGTGCAACAAATGCATTGCATTGCCTTGCTTAGCGACTTGTGAATCTCAGTGCCTTGTCTCGAGCTACGCCACAAACATAACAACAACAACAACAAACACAAACACTTGAGCACGCAAGCTGCAAAATCTAAACTAGGAGCAGGTGAAACTTGCGCCCAACTCTGTTAAGCTGGACAGACCACTTTTGTGGCAAACTGGTCTCGGACTCAGTCTCAATCTCGGTCTCTCTATTAAAAATAGTCTAATGATCAATGTGCAATCGCCTTACCTCTCTCCCTGCCTCCCTCTCCCCCTCTCTCTCGCCACATGCAAATGCTGCTTCTGCTGCTGAATGAATGCAACGCAAAACGCACAATTCAAATGCAGCAGTCCAGTTCTGTTCTGGCTAGGGCATAAACGCCAGGTGTTATGCTCTGTGTGGATTGCACGCCATCCCAACAACTTGAACAGGACAACACTCGATAGTCCAGTTGTTGTTGCAGTTGCATTTACCACTCGCGTGGGCTTATTACGGAACTCAAATTGCATCTTCATGCGGAATTATGTACTCTATACAGCTGCCCACTATCAATTTATTCGCATCACAATTAAACTAATTTCGTCTCTGGAACTTATTTTAATTTATAAAAGAATATGTTTATCCCGGGCACTCCAGGAGCCACTTTATTCGAGTCTTATTTAAAATCAATTAATAATGCTTTTGTTGTGTCTGCTACTACAACCGCTTGGCGGGTATCCAAATGCTTTCCGTCACACTTTTCAAAGGGCATCATCATTAGCTTGGAGAGACGCCAACGTCTTCATCTTAATTGCTATCAACTAATGGCCATAGATATGTCAAACAAACCGAACGGATCCGAAAACAACGTTAAGCCATCAAGCAAACAAAATGCTTTAAGTCTTGAAGATACATTTCATTTTGGTATCTTAATTTATGCAATGCCCGTTACCAAATTGTTGTTAAAAGCCGCTACTGTACGACCGTAATAGCTAATCGCATTTTATTATTGATTTATTTTAAGTGTGTGAAAGCTATTATTATTAGTCGATGAGCGACTTAGTTTGGAATACAACACTGATGCATTTAAAAACAAGCAAACTTGTCTGGCATTAAAACATAAAATTAATTTTGTTAATAGTCATACTAGATAAATACAGAAACGGAAAGAAAACTTGTATTCTTGGTAATAAATCTACTTTAGAGATTGTATCGATTGAAGAGTTCAGTTTTGAATGATGATGAATGAAAAAAGTTTGTTCAGTTTTGACAAAGTTATTGAAGTAGTAAGCTAAGAACGATATTCCACAAAGAGATCGAATCACGTTTATATCTATCTAATCCTCTGCAATCTCAAACAAGTTGTTGATAAATGGAGCCTTCTGTCACTTGTTGTTTAGCTTGACTTCAGTCCAGCTTTGGCTCTGGACACTAATGAATAATTGTTGCTAATTGATGTTGATAAAAATGAATTTATGAATGTGCTATGTGTTGTTGTGGTGTGTGATGTTTTGTGGTGAGGTCTCTACGAGTTCTCTATCAATTAAATTGGCCTCCCAGCCAGTGGGCATGAATGAATAAACAAGTCGATTTGTAACTTGATTGGCAAAACTTGACTATCAAACAGACGGAAGTAGCTTAAGAGTTATCCATTCATCTCTATCCACCTATCTATCTATGCTGTTGAGTGAACAGTTAAGTTTGAAGATGCGTCACAGAATAACACACAACTTATTAGAGATGAAGATAGAGAGAAGGTCTTATCTCAAATATTCATTCATAATTTGCGCTTGTGGCTTTTAGGTATGTATGTACGTTGTATACATATATATATATATATATGTAAAAGCTATTATCTACGTGTATCTATGAAGTACAAACGCTGAGTTCACAAACAAAAGATATACAGCGTAACTGCTTGTATATACATATGTACATATGCAGCATATTTAATTTGAGGCAAACTAGCAATGATTAGGAACATCCGGTTTACTAACCGAAAAACCAACCGAACAACCAAACGAACAACGAAACAACGAACGTAGTAGTCGAAGCATTCACAGTCATTGAACAGTAGCAGCAACGACGACACTCGACTTGATTCGTTTTCGTTCTTATGTCTATGACGTCGTCATCATAATGGTCATCATCATGATCATGATCATCAATAATGATGGTCGCTGAGTGGGGTGCCAGCTGAAGCGCCAGCCATTGCCTCCTGCAACCTAAAACATAAAGCGGAGATAATAATGTTGTTGCTGTTGCTGCTTCTGTTGTTTCGGTGTGGATGCTGTGAAGCTTTCTGTTTGGAGTTGAAATTGTGTGTAATTTGTTTGCCGGCTACTGCTGCAGCTACTGTATTTAAGCTGGACACAGAGAAACACAAAGAGAACGAGGCATCTCTACACGATTGAACTGTTGTCGTTGTTGTCGCTGCTTGTTGCTGCTTCTTGTTTGTTGTAGCCGCTACTTGAGGCAACAGCAGCGGCAGCTGATACGCGATCAGCGTTTTCCAGCGAGTTTATCTTTTATGCACGTTTAAAATGCAGCCTCTTCCCCAGCTCTTGTTGCCTTCACCCCATCTCTGTCACTTATTTTGCAAGCCGTGCTTCCTTTTGCTGCCTCATTAAGTTTTAACTTTTGTCTATAACTTGAGGTTTTCATTAAAGTTTCCCTGTTGAGCTTTTCAATATTCTTTAATAATTAATGTGTGTGCATCTTGACTTAATAACTTTATCAATATTAATTGCTTAGTTTTTTTAAACCATTCAAAATCGTTTTTAATTGATTAACTTTTTTTTATCAAACATTTCTTAAGAACAAACTCTAAAAAATTCCCTGAACTAACTAGACTAAACCCGGACTTAAAAATGGCAAAATTTATTGCGTTCATTAACAGTTCTTGTTTTCATTTCCGCACCTTCATTTCAAACATCTTTTCACATGTGTTTCTTATGTCTAAATCAAGAGTTCAATCCCATGCGCATAAGTTGCTTGATGAATATTAAAAATAACTTGTGAAAATATTAAAGAGCACTTCCCGAATTAATTAAAAGCCAATTAACAGTAATCAACGCAGGTCCCAAGAACTGGATTCTATCCTAGTATCATCGCCCACAGATCAATGCAAATATATTCATTGGTTTGAAAAATAAATGGATAATTAATAACTTCGATGGCTTGTAGATATGCACAGCGAACAAAAACAAATCAAAAAACTCGTTTTGTACGGAAACATATCCTGTGTGCATTAACTGTTTTACACATGCTTGGCCAACTTCCGCAGACGATGGAGGATGGAGGGGAGACAGGCTTAAAGAAAAGCAAACATCGGAGCAACAACGCTTTTCCAGTTATGTCTATGTGTCTCTATATATATTTCTTGGCTTTTTATAGCTGCTTCCTTTACGGTTGCGGATGCTGAAATAGGTTGACTTGGGCTGGTCACTTGTCTTAGCTGTTTTTCCAGCGCTGATTTGAATGCCAGATACGAGCAATCCTGAGCAGCCTCAGCCTCAGCAGTGGCGGCAGCAACAGCTTTCGCATTTCATTTGGCTTGTTGCAAGCTGTGAGTAAACAGCACCCCACAACATTATTCATGGCTTTGGTATAGCTCTCAATATCTGGTTAAATGATCAGCTTGAAGTGCCAAGCCAGGCTCTGCTGCTGCTGCAGCATAAAAAAGAAAAGAAAAAGTCGTTGCATGCGTTTCGTGCAAACTTTTGCGTTGTCTATTTAGTTGTTGGTTTTCTGTTTTTTGCACAGTTGTGCTTGTGTGTGTATTTTCTCACATTGACCGGATGAGCAGCTGCTGGGGATCAGGTGAGGATGAATATAATAACATAAACCCCAATATCAACAACAACAATAAGCATCAGCAGCCTCAACGGCAGCAAATCGAACTGATGAAACCTGTTTCATTGAGTAAAATCGGAGGAATCGCTGGGGGCCCGATTTTGTGTGGTTGTTGGTGGTAGTCATTTGGGGCCAGTACCGGGCAATGGATTTGGCGGAGAGACCGAACCGAACCGAACCGAATAACAGACCACTACATGAATTAATCACTTCGTTTGTTGACCGATCGAGAGCAGCAGGCGGGTGGTTGCCAGCCATCCAGCATGTGCGGTTGTGTGCGATTTTCGAGATCACCTCTCGGGCTGTGTGTGAATGAATTGGTACTGCTACGAGTGCGTGTGTGTGCGAGTGTGGGGCTCCCTCATGCCGTGCTATGCACATTTTATGAATGAAATGATCGACAGCTGAATTGCGAAATTGTTAAACAAAAACAACAGCAACAACAACAACGAATCTCGGCAAGAAGCCAAACTACTTGTATTGTTGTTGTTGTTATTGCTGGATGCGGTTGCGGTTGCGGCTTCTACATCGGCTAGTCCATTGATCCAACAGGTCGAACTGCCAAAGCGAACGTTAACGTCAACGTCAACGTAGCGCCGGTGGAAACATAATTTCTCTTAATTATATTGCCGGCGATCTTGTAGAGTTAATGTGTGTGTTGTTGTTGTTTTTTTTTTGAGCAAATTTTGTTTCTTCTCATGCGATTTATATAGACAACTATGGACATATATGTGAATATATATACATAGAGTATGTGATGGGATATCCTACTCCATCATTGAAGCGGCTGCTTTTGTTTAGATTGAACATATTCTTTCTTTATTGGTTACAGACTGAAATGTTAATTAAATTAACCGACTGATGGATCAGGTGATCAATCAATTTAGTTACACTTGTCGATATTCGGACATGTTATTATTTATGATTTATGCTGGTTATGAAAGTGTACAAAATTAACTAATAAATGTTTTAAAAACGAAGAGATATTATACAAAATCTTAGAAGCATCTACTTCAAATGTTTAATTATATTATTTATGGAACAATCACTATAATTCCAATAAAGTATGGAATGTAGCTTTGCTATACAATTAGCTTCATTCAATGAACTTCCCTTTACTGCTGCACGTTTTTTTTTGATTGGAGAACATCTTTTTAGGCCTATTAACGCTTGGATGTGTGTTATGTATATGTAATCATAATCTCGATGACTGCACTTCAAACAGTTGCCAAAGTGTCTGTTTGATATCAGACACTCAGTTGCCTTTTTCCGCCGGTCGGCAGTTCCTTCACACCTTATTCATTCCCGTTTCTATGTTCCCTTCCCTTTTCTTAGCGGGCCAGACGCACTGCAGCCACAACAAGTGCAATGCCAACAAACATGAAAGCAAATGCTTTGATCTATCGACTGCAATAACACCTCAACCCCAAACTAGTACCAACTACACTATCCCTCTCTGTAAAAACCGATCTGAACTAGCCAATTGTACCACTCATAATTGTATGTTATAATGATTTTGGCTTTTAATTACGATCAGGAAGGCACACAGGAAGAAGCATGGGTAGAAAACATATAGCCAATCGTTTTGTGAAACATAAAATCGTGTTTTTGTTGGCTTTTCATTATTTTTTCTGTTTTTTTTCTTTTTTTTTGCGCTTTTCCTTTTGTCGTTTGATGTTTGTACAACTGCTAGAAAAGGCGTTTGGAAAATAAACAATGCAGTCATTTTTCGGATGCGACTTAGCGTAAAATTATTGTGCACCAATTTGCTGGCCAAATATATGGCCACATATTGTTAAATACCATATACGACTATACTAATAAAATATATAGTATTTGGTATGTTTTTCACGAATTTTAGCGTAATGTGAACGCGTTGTTGTTGGGCATTTGTTTGTAAACATGACAAGTTCCGCCGAAGAAGACTGCACGCAAATTTCATTGAAACAAAAACGCCGACCAGTCTGTTTGTGTTCTTTTAATGTTGTTGTTCTTGTTGTTGCTGAAACAATATACCCATAAACTTGTGCTGTACAAATATGAAAAACAATAATGTGTGTTGTGTGTGTGGCGTTTTTGGTTTCTTTTCATTTTTTTTTCCTTCTTGTTTCTTGTGTTTTACACAAACACATATTAAAAATTAATTTATTCGCTTTTAGCGAGAAACCCAAAAAAAAGGAAAAAATCCAAAAAAAATCGATCTGCACCAAATATTCGACGATTGATCTCAGATCCGTTTGCGCGCATTGCCTCGATTATTGCTCATTGCCAATGCACCTCACAAAATGTGAGAGTTTTCGTTTGATCATCAATTTTATTACATAAACGGCTTGGCAATTGTTGTTGTTGTTTGCTGCTGTTCTCGTTTATATACCCTGCATGAGGCTGTTCAGACAGGAAACACCCACTGTGCCACATCTGTCTTTAAAAAACATGAAAGATAAATACATGATCAAGCGGTAGAAATCTATTCCTTCCAAGATTGATTATCTATAGTTACATTTAAATATGGAAACAATTTGATAGCTTAACAGCCCTTATCGCTTACAGGATATCTTAAAGTTGTAAACAGTTTCATCAATTGTTCTTTTTTTTGGGGGGGGATTTCCAGGCTCTATAAACACATACTCACTTTCACACTGTCTGTCTATCCGCTGACTTTGGCTTGTCTATATAAATTGTATTTTGTGTTGATCGTTCACTAAATAAACATTTTCATTAGCATTTTTGTTCTTGTTATTCCAGTGAGTATTTTGTTTGTTAACTATTGAGCCATTTTTCTTTAATATATAGAAAGAAATGAAATATAAAATTGTAATTTCTATTTATGCATTTTCTATCATATATATGTATGAAGTACAAAATATATTGAGTGCAAATTAAGCTTTCAGTACCTTCGACCATGCGAAAAGATGGAATAAATTAGAAAATATATGTTTGAACACATCTCTGCATATGCATAGAAGATAGCTGACAACTATCTATAACAATCTAATATGTTTATTTAATATTCCGTACTTATAACATGCAACACGCAGTTTTTATGACTCCGATTCCAAGCAATTGCAATTGGACATAGTGTTCGTATCGCCCACCCTTAATTAAGGCGCTCAAAAGATCTGACTGACTAACTGACTCACTGATGAACTGACCAACTAACTACGCACAATTAAAGATCACGAATGCTGAAATGCTGCGCACGCGTACAATTCATTCCTTTTTAAGTTTTTGTCAGATTTCCATAGTCTAATTGAATGAAATTAAAATTGAAAGACAGCAATTAAAGGCAGCAACAATGATGAAGAAGAATGTCGCTTTAAGATTCTCCCCTCGCCATAGCACATCTTCAAAATGGAAGCTAAATGGATAGACATTGTGATTGTTGTTAGTTTAGTTATGTGGAATGGGGCAGACAGCGCGTTATTTGGTCATGTTTCGATAACAACTATTACTAAGTAATTCTGGGAAATAAAAATGCAGTTTGCTATCTATTGCTAGTTTGTTATCTGCCTTTACAAATTGCACATATGGTTTGTAACGACAATGTTGTCACTCCAAACCGAAACCCCATCGGCAGGTTTAATAGGTTGGGTTCCTACCTCACATTGCATTGCTCTGGGTCATTCAGACCTCGATGCGGCTTTGTTATCAACGTTATCGGTTTGGGTCTGCAAACCAATTACTACTTGGCCTGGCTACCTACCTGCTGCTGGTCAGGTGACTAAGCGATTTGCTGGCGACTCTTTTCAAATTTTGTTTTGTGTTTCGCACAGCCTTAGTGGGAGTAGCGTATAAAATAAAAAACAAAAGCAAAATGAAATCAGCGCTAAAAAGATGAAGGGGAGACAAGAGCTCCAGCAGCAGCTTGAGAATTTTTTGCCAAAAATAACCCGCAAAAAGGAAACCGTGAAATATTCGTATTCCCACGACTCTTGGAGCCAGACGCCAAGCCAAGCGAAGCGAAGCGAAGAGTCCTTTATCATTGAGGCATTGAAATAATGCACGACGAGTGCCTTAGTAACTGATAGTTTCTCTCCGATTAAATTGTATGCATTCGCAAGTCGAGCATACCTTCGCTAACTATGCAGGGTATTCAACTCAACTAGAGAGCCCTTTTATGTTATGTTTTGGGGGGGATTAACAGGTAAAAGCTGTGCTAAAAGGCAGCCTCATTGTTGTTTCTGTGCCTCCTTTCTCAGCATCACAGTATACAGTGTAGTCTCAACCAAAAAGGACGAATTTTGTCTGTGTGTGTGTGCGTGTGTTTGTAATTCGAGTCGTAGGATTCCTTTTTTTTTGGATTTATTTCATCTCTGCCTAAAATAAATATGAGCGTACTTAAAACACATCTGTATGTTACTCGCCAATAAAGAATTTCAAGTTCAAGTGCGTGGGAATTTTATATTCTGCGAATTTTCATGGTCTACAGAATGTTTTAATAATGATTGATGGTCAATTGGGGGCCAGTTTAAGGTATAAGCAATATTACATACTTAATTCCTATAAAATCTGCGCATAATTAATTTTATAATATGTTTATGAAAGGGACAAATTATCACGCTGACTCAGGTGCTGCACGTGTTTTTCATGTGTACGGTTTGCCCTCATCAAAAATGGCAATTAATTATATCATTTATAAACGATTGTTTTTCTACACCAAAAGGCATTCGAATTGGGTTCGATCGTTTTGCACCCTGTTTGAGCACTGAGCACACGCATCGGGGCGATCCTCTTGAATCTTTATTGCAGCATGCAACATGTGAGAAAAACACACACATACACAGGTTCAACGAGGCGGGCATACACAATTTAAGTGTTGAGTGTGTAATTTTATATTTCCGGTGTAGTAAGTTTTCTCTGTCTTTTGCTGCTGCTGCTGCTGCTTATGTTGCACTGCTCTTTGCCTCGGCTTTTGCTGTTTCAGCTGCAAAAGTGCAGCAACAACAACTATAAGTATCTGTCCAAAGGTTTGGCTCTCGCCTGTCAGGCTAACAACGTCAGCGTTGTTGTCTCTCACAATTCCTGCAATTATTTTTATATCGAAAATAATATATATAAAAAAAATACAACAAGATACACCCCACCATACCACATCAGACAACACCACACACACACTATCAACTCTCCAAGCCAGACAGACATCGAGACAGCCTGTCATGCATACATATTTATCTTTACGCCACTGTATGCTTTGTCGTAATTTGGTTGCACATTTTATTTGATTTATTCGCTTTCAATATAAATTCATTTTTTTTATAAATTCCTCGATTTAGCCCGAATTGAAGTAGCTTTCTTGTGTATCTTGTTTCATGTAACGATTTTCTTAGAAATGAAAAAAGAAAAACATAAAACTGTGTTTGCTTAATTTTCACACTCATTCGAAGTTCCTAAAGTGGCTTAGAACATGTGTAATTTGTTTATTGTTTAGAGAAATTTTTTTTATTATTTTCTTAATTAATAATATTTTGTTTTCATTGCTTAAATAATTCCTTACACACTTAAAAAGTTTAAAATTCATATGCCTTAAATTTAATGTATTTTTAAATATTTTGTTAAGAGTATTTAAACTGTCGCCATTACAGTAAATGTATTTTTAATGTTCACAACTTTTCCAAGAACTTTGTCCCATTTTGCCTCAGTTTGAATTTGCATTTATACAAAAAAGTTCTTCTTCGACCATTTATTGACATAATTTACGATTTAAACATCGTCGCTATGTTTGATTGCAAGCGAGTTGACTTATTAAGCTGAAATGCTGTTGTAATCAACTTCAATCGGCATTGAACCAAATTAGTTGAAAAATGTACAAAGCTGCCTTGTCTAGCCCCAAGCTAAAGTCATTTTCAAAGGACATTGAATACAGAAAAGAAGTAAATTATTTGCAGAGTGTGTCTAAAAAGGTAGACGAAGAAGTTCTTACTGTGTTAAGGGGTGTTAAAGGAAATTAAGTTAGGAGCAGTAAAAGTTCAATAATATACTTAACACTACCTTAATACCGTTAGTAATGACACTATATTTAACTAACATGATTTCAACCGGACTAACAGCTGCCTGGGAAACATACTTTTACAATTTAATAGAATTGAGCTCTTTGACTTTGGCTTTGCTGTGCAAACAGAAGACCTAACTAAAGCTCCAACTCTCGAATCCATGATGTTGGTAATGAAATATCTAACGACCGGAAGTCAATAGCAAATACTAAATAATGTTTTTGCCTTCATTCTCTCTCTCTCTTTCTCTCTCTCACTCTCACTCGCTCTGTATCTTTGATTCTCTCTGCGGCATTTGCGTTGCGTTCCATCGCTTTGTGGTTGGTTGTTTGGATGTTTGGTTTTGTTCGCCTTTGGCTGCCATTTGCCGTTTGCTAATTTTCTCTTCTGGCTGAAATCAAATTGCGTGTAGTTAGTTTCACGTCCGCCCAGCCAGTTGGGGAGTGTGGCATACCATGTGCGAGAAAATGTTGTAATTGATATGACAGACATATACAATAAATTGGAATTTGAGATAGATACTTAAAATGGTATGTCAAAAATTTATCAGCTGTTAAAAACTCTCATTTGTTCACGTTTACAAAGCGTTTCAATTTTGCCATAGCTATAAAAAGTCGAGGTTCTATTAAAGCCACATTATCTTCTTCTGAAACAAACCACACCAACCAAATTACTTTATAGGGTGTTTTTGGAACATTACTTGAAAAGGTGATTTACCAAACTTATCAGCCAATAATCTAATCTAAATCTTGTTCAAAATTTAAATCATTGAAATATTTTTTTGCGATTTTTCTTGTACATTGTTACAATATTTATTATAAATATTATTATGAAATCTAAACAATTTGAATTGTGCTTAGGCGTTAAATCTTTAAATTTAGCTAAATGCAATGCTTATTCAATAAGTTCTCTGAAATTGCCAATCACTCTTAAGTGGAGTTTAATTGAATTGCCAATTTTCCGTTATGTTAGATAACGATCTCAATATTGTCGAGTTCACTAAGCGGAAGTTAACTTGTTCACACGTGTGCCAGACATATAAGTTTGATACATTTGAATCTCAAATTATAAATAGATATTTTTTTAGAGTTGTTTACCTAATTGTCTCGAAATGTGTCCGTAATTGGCCTCGATAGTCAGTGGGTCTTATCAATACTGATAAGAGGCAATCGTTTGATGGCAAAGCCAGCCGTACCTGCATTAATAAATTTTTGCAAGTACATAATTTCCTTGATGGCGACTTTAAAACGTACCCTTTGACGCTGTTTTCTTCGAAATTTGATAAGTGCCGGCCATAAGCGCAAATTGCGCCTTACTCATATACAAATAATTCTAAATGAAGATTAGAAGTCTGAATAATTTTTACAAACTAAGATTTTTCTTGCAAACTAAAGAGTTTTGAAATGAGAGATTTTATTTCTAAACTCATTGGACTACGTGACATGTGTTATGTACGACAAAACTAGTGGAAAGTGATTAAAAATGGATCACTCATACATTCGTTTTATGTAACAAGTAAGCAGGCTCTAGTCGAGAAATCCCGACTAGACTATACCCTGAACCCTATACTTTAGGCGTACAAACAGTGCTTATAAATATGTGTGGGTGTGTATACGCGTGCAAACTTTCTTAATTTTATATCCTCCATATACTCAATATCTGCGGTGTTTGTCAACCGATTTCAATAAAAATTTCACAAATTTTTATTATTTCAACTAATGTTTCAAACTCATTATCTAAGTTTTCCAAATTCAAGATTTTGTTGTATATCGGAAACAGGAAGAGTTATCGAAAATTTAAAATAAACTTTTACTGCCTAGGTATTAGGCGAGGTCATGTTCCAAATCTGGAGTCTCTAGCTCTTATAGTCTCTGAGATCAACGCGTTCATACATAAGGACGGACAGACGCATAGACTGTCATGGCTATATAGGCTGTTGATGCTGATCAAGAATGTATATACTTTATGGGGTCGACGATGCTTCCTTCTGCATGTTACATACTTTTGCACAAAATTATACGCTTTGTACACATTTTCAATGGGTTCTTGAGATTAAAAAGTTTTCTTAAGGCTTGCATGTACAGAAATCTTCTCTTAAAGTAAAATTTATTTTTTTAGCAATTTAAACCTCATTTGTATTAAGTGTGCATACATTTTTCATTGATTGTGCAGCATGTAATGACTTGATTGACCCAGTTCAGTCGTCAAGAGCAAACAATGAACACCTCATAAGCATAGTTATAGTTATGTATCTGTCTCTTTGTATGTGTGTGATTAGTAACCGCATCAGATCGCATGCTAGCATAAATGTCCAAGAAGTAGTTGTAGTATTGACTTGACTGGGAATGTAGCCTAGTCATTAACACCCAAGTGGTTTGTCGTTTTGTTGTTTTATTGTGTGTGTGGCCATATCAAGACTAGCTAGATATCCAGCTCATAATGAATTTCAGACACGCACAGACGTTTTGTAATTTCAAGTTGTAACTGCTGTGCTTTAAAGAGCTTTTCCCTTTTGGCCAACAGCGAAGTCATGAGACATCCGAATACATACATAAACATGTGCTATGTCAAGCATTTTGTAGTTACTAGGGTCTTCAACACGCAGATGCGCCCACCTCGCAGGCACATTTTGTATCTTACAGATACGTAATGCATCTCAAATACATATATGCATATATATATATATAGCTTTCTTTAGTTTTGAGTGTTGTAGTCAAAGGGTTTCCCCTTTATCGTCCGTGTTTTGTCGCCAAGCATATGCGGTTTTTAGTGATAATGACCAATGTGATCTCAGCGTCGCTCGCTGCCCGCTCGCCGCCTCGACGCCGCCGCACGTAATTTCAATTCATTCATAGACTCGACGCGAGCTTTGTTTTTCATTCATAAATTTACCTGGTCGCGGCATTGTCATAATAGCTCTATCTTATGGCCTTTTGCTGTTTTCTAAATACACACACATACACATTCATACAGCACTTATAATTTGTGCGAGTCCGTTTCTCTCCGTCTCCGTTTTGGTCTTCTCCTAGCCGTTTTGCTTTATCACATTCACATAGCACACTCTACACACTTCACCACGGGCTGTGTTGTGTTCGATAGCGATACGAATGTGAGGGCAAAGCAAACGGAAGCAGCGGAAGTGGCGACGTCGACGTCGACGTCGATCATTGTTATTTAGTGCTGCTGTTGTTGCTTTTGTTGTTGTTGTTGCTGTATATATTTTTGATGCAAAGAAAACGAGCCGACAAGTCTCTTCTTCTTCTGTTTTCTTGTATCTTTTTCCTTCTACAACTTCTTGTTGTTCTCTGTCTGTTGTTGCTGGAGTTTTTTTTATTTAGAGATAGTTTGCGCGTGTAAAGCAACATAAGAAATTCATTCATAAATACGTTGCCGTTGTCGTCGCTGTCGACGTTGCTGCTGCTGCCGTTGTTGTTCTTGTTTGCCTGGGCAAGAAGGAAACTTGAGTAGATTTGCCATATGTGAGGTACACATGCACACATACACGTTCTTTCAGTTAAAATACAAAATTGTAGGAACTACTTTATAGACGTTGGTCACTTGATCTTGATTATTCAACTGGTTGGAAGTTCTTTTACAGTGCAAGCGGGAGAGAGTGAGAGAACTTTTGAACTTTGTACACGCTTGCTGGCTACAAATTGTGTGAGCACCTGTTACACCCTGTATCGCAGTGTCACCTGTTGCCAGCCTTTTGCCCGCTTTGGCTGTTTTGTTTGTTATTTGCTTTGGCTTTTATTTCGTGCACATTATTTTTTTCTCAGTGCTAAACAAACAGCTTGTTGTTGTGTTGTTTTACTAGGTGTAGCTGTTGCTGGTCTGCTGTTGTTGTTGTTGTTGTCGGCACGATGTGATGGCCGTTTCCGTTCCACACACAAGCACACACGCACACAAACACGCACACTCACATATAAATATATATAAACATACACACACTCTCCCACTTATTACGCTCAAACCGTTTCGTTTGTGAATGAATTCCATTTCGTTTCGCTCGCTCTGAGATTTATGAGGCGTACATTTCAATTCCACTTGTTGCACGTTCATATCTCTCGCTCTCTGGACGTACTATGTACGCTTGTATTAGTGTCTCTCTGGCTCGTTTCTTCTCGTTGTTGAGGATACCCAACGGACGAGGCGATCGTTTCGTTTCAGTTTGGCTTCACAAATCCAGCAATCCAATAGATACACAGAGAACCGAACAGTTACAAAAAAAATAAATTCAGTGTTGTTTTTTTGTTGTGCATTGTGCAACGTAAATTAAACTGAAATAAATTTAAATAAATCTTATCGCACTTCACTTCAATGTGCGCTTATGTGTGTGTGTTTGTTTATGCCGTCTATTTATAAAAAAAATAATAATAAAACATTAAAAACGCAACTGATAAAAGCCAACAATCGTAAGCCGAGGCAACAATTATACATCCAATAAGTGAATATTATAGTGCTGTGATGAATAATTACTAATTAGAGTGTTATGCTATTAATTGTGTCAAGACATCGCAAACATAGTTAGCACCCCAAGTAAATGTATCTTAAGTGATAGCAACCAACAACAACAACTACCACTACATACATTTGTATCTGCAAGATCAAACGGCGTGTGCTGTATTGAAGAAAGGGTCGCGACTTTCACTGACATTTGCGGGTTAACTGCTGTTGTTGCTTTGATTTTTCACGCCAATAAATTGAAAGCAATTGAATCGCAACGATCGTTCTTCGTTTCTGTGCTTCATAAATTGTTTTGACTTTTGACACCCAAGAGCACACAATACTACTTAACCCAATAAAAAAAAACATTTCTATTGAGCTACGCATTGTAACAGCAAAATTATGACAAATGAATGGATCGATTGGAATGATTGTCGCATGTTGCCACCACTGCGTTCAACCAACTACAACAGCAACAACAACTGTAACAGCAACAGCAACAACAACAACTATAGCAATAATAATAATCAAATATTTCTAAACAATAATTGTCAATGCATTACGAGTAAATTTCATTTAAAAGCGCACAAATTACAACAATTGCACACCAGCAATATCAAACTGCGAGGTAACTTAACATATACTTTAAGAACAATATCAAATGCAATAAATATTAAATTTTGATTATATTCATTTTCTCATTCGTTTGCAGATGGACCAACAACAATGCCACCGCTTACACCCGGCACAAATCGTAAGGTGAATGAGGTTTTAAAAGCTTCATTTGCCTCCTGGGAGAAAGAGGTGCAGAACTGTAATATAACCAAAGGTAAGCACAAATAAGAAACTTTCCCAAAATTAAATTCACTAATAAATATTCCCATGCACTTGCCGATAACATTTTCAATTGGTTTGTTGCATTTGCAACGCCAATAAAATAATAATTTACAAACAGTTGCCATACATACATAACAAAAGACGTGATCATAAATGAATATTAATCGTTTCCCACAGCAATAGACTCGATATAGAAATGAAATTTGGTTTACAGCGCTCCCACGCATAACAACAACAACAGCAACAATAACAATAAGAATAGGAATACGAATAATAAACATTTAATTAGGCAACTCAAATGATCGTGCCGTTAGAGTAAAATAAAAAGTAATTAATTTAATTTGATTATGTATTTTATTTGTTTTATTCCTTTCCCGTATGTAGATCCCCGCGAATGGACGGAGGAGCATGTCATCTATTGGCTCAATTGGGCCAAAAATGAATTCTCCCTGCTATCCATGGACCTGGTGCCATTCTGTAAGATGACTGGCCGTGAAATGGTCGAACTGGGCAAAGAAAAGTTCTTGGCCATAACGCCAGCATTCACCGGCGATATATTGTGGGAGCATTTGGATATACTACAAAAAGGTAAGAGCACGTGACAAGCATTTAGAGTAATCAGCACCACAAGCAACAACTGGCGCCACTCAAAACATTAACTCACAGCCAGACTGATTGTCAAAGCACAGTCGTTGGATATAAACTACCAAATCAAATAGCTCCCCTATAGTTTTGCATAACTTAAAATTAATTTTTCTTTTTTTTGAGTAGTAAAAGGAAGCAAGGGAAAAATATATAAAATATAATTGTACATTTTAGGTATTAAAAGAAAAAAGTTAATAAATATATAGAGTCGGAATATAGTTAACACCTGACATAGCTGACACTTTGTTAAATTAAATCCTTAATTTCCATGTTTTTCTATGCGGAAAATCAGATATAAAGTCCAATTTAACAATATTTTTTACTAACCCCTTTAGCGGACAATAGTTGCTTGATGGTCTCTGTGTTGTAGACTTTTCACATTTATTGTACATTTATTGTCATTTTTAAGATTTATTGATATTTTTGTTAGTCAATTGACCTGAATACAGAGAGGACAATACCTAATTTACGAATATTTTATCTAAATTTAGATGTCTTTCTTATTATACTTTTTTTTTTTTGATTTTCCGCTCGCTTCAACTTGAAACTTGAAAACCTTTCAACAAAATATAGCAACAAAAAGTACCTGTTAATAAGCTAGAATGCAAATTGAGTTAGCGAAGGCTTCGGGCCATGCCCAACCAACGAACGCTAATGAAATCAAGGACTCGTTGTTGTTTTGGGGTTGATTGCTACTTGCGAACGGGTTCTAGAACTATTTGTTACCTGTTGCCGCCTTACCCATTGCTTCCTGTCTTATCTGCAATGGGTTACAATTTAATTAGTCTGCAACGATATTCAATTCAACAACAAGTGTAACAATTTGTTATTAATTTATTGAGTTACATAAAATGTATAGTGAATGCCTTTAGTTTAGGTCTTTTGCAATCCCTAAATTTCTAATTTCTAATTGAATTTCCATGCTTTCTTTTTTTTTTGTGCAGATTGTGAAAAACCAAATGAGGATATTGTGCATGGCAGTTCCTTTGAATCGGCAACCACCGCCTCGGTCTGTGGATCTGACCATCAGGTAGCCAATAACAACAATTACCAACCAGCCACAACGTCAGGCACCACACCGGTGTCCAACAACAACAGCATTGCTAGTCGACTGTCCATGGATTATGGGACATCAACAGCGAGCAGTGATAAGAGCAATCAGAGCTACCACAATCAAGCACAACCCGCCATGCCACACAGCGGTAAGCAATCCATAAATACATATATTGAGAATTCGTGTAATTACTGTTTAAATCAATGACAAGTATGGTTGAAGCAGATCATGGCTCGTTAAACCATCAAAGTTGTTTATGGCACATCCTCTCAATCGAATATTTTGGACAATACAAGTATCTAGTAGATACATAGATAGATAGATTGGCATATGTTTAGTGCATCCGGCGGTATGTTGTTTCAGCAATAATTTTTCGCTTGAGGCACCTACGATTACGATTACGATTACGACTACGAGCAAGTCGATTAGGATTATGTATGGCAGCGATATCTGTCTTAACCATAATAAGGCAACAGCACATCCAGATCATTATTAATTGATGCTAATGCGGAATGCAATGCGTGTGTGTGTGTGGAGTTTATTTGTGGATTTTTGGATTGGTTTTTAATTTATTTATGTGAGAAATTGAAATTGAAACGGAAATTAAATTTTAAAACAAATAGCTAAATGTGTCTGCGGTGTGTGAGCCATGGCGCCAGCGTAGGCTGTCTTTAGTTGGTAAGAGAGATAGAGAGACAGCATATCTGAATATGTATTTAAATTGTTTACATATAGGGCAAATGGCGACCCCTCATTCAGCACAGCTTGAGATACATTTATATTTAATGCGACGCGCCATACAAAATGAAGCGACAGCGCCGCATCATTAATGCATTGTATCTATACGTAACATCCGTAACTTTGCTGAGCTTCATCTGTGCAGCATGCGCCACACAACACATTGTTTTTTTTTTATTATTAATAATCGCTGCACTGCCCACAACATACTTACAGTTAGACTGTCGTCGGCTTTAAACAATATTATGATCGTAGTCGCTGCTGCTGTTGACAATTATAATAAATTAATTAAATTTATGCTCGTTGACACATTATGACCATAAAATGTTATGGAAATTTTCGAATTCGATAAAATAAGTGTGCGCCGCTAATTAAATAATCAACCAATTTGACAAAAACTGAAGTGAGAATAAGGAATATTGCATACGCTTACTAACAGATCTTAAATATATATATCTCATATATGAAGATCTTATATATATCTATATACAATAAAATGTTGATGAGAATATGTTTTTCGTTTTGTTGAGGTTCTTCAAAATGATGTTTTCTTCAAGTTCTAAAAAGCTTGTTATATCTGTCATATATATGTCACATATATGTCATTGTTACAAACTCTCTCATTGAATCGTACAACTTCATTTGTAGCTAAGAACAGAAGACTTGAAACTAAGCAACCACAAAAACCAAGCTAAAAATCTACATTAATTATTAATCGTAAGTTGTCGTCAGTTCTTGTTAAGGCTCAGTCTCTGCTCAGCATCTTCAATTTGATTCAATAAATTTTGTATATTCCATATGAACGTAGAAAAGCCCCCGTGACTATTTTTTGTTTTTTTTTGTCATCTTGTGGATCGTTGCCCGCATACACATTATGCACGTATGTTTGTGAGTCCGGCTTGTCATCGTGCGGTGTTTGGATCTTTTTAACCCTCCTGCTGGTTTTGTAGGCTGTTTGCTTAATTCGTTTCGATTGTCTTTTTGTCAGTCATTAATTTGCTGCATTTACATATTATTGATGTTTTTAGCTTGCATCAGCTCCTCCTTTACACTCTGTTTATTGCTCCCTCTCATTCTCTGTTTGTGAATTTGCATACATTAACTTATGTAGCTTTTGAGATTGTGTGAAAATTGTAAAAATTGCATGACCCGTTGACACTTTAGCTTCTCAGGGCCGTGTCCTTAAGTGACTTAAGGTAGTTATGTAAATGAACTCCATAGTTATTTATAACATCCAGGTGTTCAACTGGTTCAATTTTGGGTTAGTTTACCACTCGAAATTAAAAGCGCTTCTTAAAATCTTATAACCATCAAAACTAAAACAAATTATGATTAATTGTGCTCATTAAAATTGAGTTTATGCCTTTGGCAAAGGTTTTCCAAATTTAACACTCGAAGAGCCACCAACAAGAAACAGTGTCATGAACGCTCAAGCCACTAACTTGAATTTATTTTTATGGTCGAGTGTCTGTCTGTGTGTATTCTTTTTATAAAGTTTGTTTTAATTTGAGCTGCTTCTGTCTTTTCTACCCGCACATCACTCCAACACCTACAACTTCTACAAGCCAAAAGTCAACGAAGCGCAAAAAAGTTGAAAACTACTTTGAGTTTCGTCATCGGGCAGCGATTTTTCTATACTCATGCCTTCAGACATACTATATAATCCATAGTTAAGGCACCCAATCTCCTCGGCCCTTTTGCGTATGTCGAGTGATTTACAACTGTGCTGCATTCTGGAACGCATTACATTTTAGGTGTTATGTGGAGATTTGCTTGAGTTCTTCACTTTCAATGTGTACGGAGTTTTTTCTTTTCGATTTTCATGAATCAATTTAGTGTTTTTTTTTCGCAGCTAACGCTTACTCATCATTTTTACAAAGATACAATAACTCACAGATAGCTCACATATGATTATGTCTTTGTGTGTGTGTGTGTTTGAGTGTGTTTGTCTGTAGACAGCCAGGGTCTTTTTGAATGTTTCGGTTGAGAGCGCATCTAGGCTAGTGTATCTTAGATATTTGCACGCAAAATGTAGTTTTATTATCGCTGCATTGTTCTCTCAGATACAAGGCAAAACTGATGTCTTCAAATTATGGTCAAAACCCATATGCAACCTTTCTCTCTATCCCTCTTTCTCTCTCACTCTCTCTCTCTCTCTCACTCTCTCTCTCTCTCTCACTCTCTCTCTCTGTCTAGCTCACACTCGCACTCTTAGCGGCAAGTTGTGTGTTTAGATAGAATAAAGGCCATTTACCTTGCAACACTAGTTAAAATGGACTATTGTTAAATTTAAAATTGCGAAAAAATATGTTCTACTTTACAGATTTGTGTTATTTTCTTCGTCGTTTTGATATTTGTTTATATTTATATATATTTTATTGTGTTGAAATATATATATATATATATATATATATATATATATTTCAACACAATAAAATGCCTGATGCGTGAAATGTTTGTCCAAGCTTGAAGAGTTGCCATTGTTGCCGTTGTGTGGCTGTTGATTCATGTTCATCATCATCATCAGTAACAACAGCAACAACATCATGCTGATGTCGGCATATAACCTCAGCCCAGCCAACCAACCGATCAGACAGACCTGAGAGCCAGCCAGTCCGTCCGTTGGCCTGGTGAGTGCTCCATTCGCTTTTCAGATCGTTTGGCCATGCAAGTTACGTCTTTTACTCGTGCCGCGCGTAGGTTGTTGCCTCACAAAATGACACATTTAATGCATATTTGACTTGTAGATACATTTGACTGAGCACAGGCAGATGCCCCTTCGTCTCCTCCTTCAACTTTATGCCACGGGGTCAGAGTCAGAACTAACGCCTCTCGCACGCTCTCTCTCTCTCTCTCTCTCTCTCTGTGATCGCCATATTGCGTGTCACACACTTGCAACAACAACAATCACACTCGCACTCTGTCGGCGTTTGGCGAATATATATGTAAGTACGAAGTATTCAAAAATATATTTGTGTGACATTTGTGGCGAGTCTTGAGTGTGTGCCAAGCGATTTAGTTTAGTTACACTTTGTTGATTTTGAAAGCGACAATGGGATTTTTTCTTCAGCGCATGTGGCAAGATCACACGAGTACTTATGTTTAACACAAATATACATCTGGATGTGTTTAGGGCTTAGACTTTAAGCTCAGGTCAACTTACTTTCCATTTGGCGAATAATGTGTTAGCTAATAATTATAAAAGTAATGAAAGTTCTACGAATTCTATGATAAATGGAGTTAATCGCATATAAATCTTGAATATTATTTGAGATATTGTTGAAATGAATCACACGAAGTTTTCATCAAGTTAAAGCTACAGAAACATATTGAAGAATTGCCTTTTAATATAAATTTTAATACAGACAAGACTTTAGTTGAAAACCTGTCAAAGCCATCATGTTTTAAATTTACATTTACCAAGAAAGAGCAAGAACGAAAGTTTACCACCTACCATATCTTATTTCTAGGTTTGATTTACATTTAATGAACAACTTTTTAGAGCCTTTCCGCCTATATTAATTGCTCTAAATTCAGCCATTAACACAAGACAATTTTCGCCTCCCACAAATTATGTGGCAACGAAGCAGAACATCTGCGGGCCGGTCAAAAAAAAAAAATAAGAAAAGACAAAAGCACACATTTTCGCCCCCCATTCATCACAATGAGTAGCCAAAAGACGGCCAACTAAAACTAAACCATGAACCACGCACCATAAAACCCTTAAGTCAAAATATCTACCAGAATTGTTTTGTTGATTGCAAATTTGTTAAGGTCATAAAATTAAATTTCGTTTTTAATTTTAACGCCATTGTTTCTGGAAAGAAGGGAGAATTAACTATTTTAGCGACTAGTAACTATAGGCCTAGGCATATTATTAAAGCATTTAGCGGAATTTAATGCGTTCACTTCAGGACGGTGGCAGAAGCTACACTTAGAATAGCATATTAATCATACTCAGTGCAACAATAGTTACAGCCCAAAGTCGTTGGAGAGGTCTTCAAGCCAGAAATCACACTGCTACTAATTAACATAGTTCAAATGTAGAGTTGCTCGAGAGTTAAAAGAGTTTTTTTTTTCGTTTTTTGTTTTACTGCGCGTCTGCGCGCTTCGTTGGTCAACATATTGGTGGTGCTGGTGGTGCTGGTGGTGCTAGTGGTGCGCCAAGCTGTGAAAAGTCAAGTCAACGGTTCGGTTTAATGGTATTTTTTAGTCTTTTCATTCTTTATTTTTAGCATGGTTCAAAAGCCGCACAACCTAGAATTTATACTCGGGGGAGTTGTTGCAAAGCTTTGCGGTTTCCCTTTTTTTTTCGTTGTTTTTTTTTTTGTTAGTTAGCTAATGCCACATTGTAGCTAGGTAGAGTTCTGGGTAGATTTCGTTTTAATTTATTACCATATTCAGCGGAATCTGACGCGCGCCAACGGCAACACCAAGCGAGAGATGGCATTGGAATCTAATAGATCCACGCTGCACCCACCCCTTTTGTCTCATTCAAATGGGTTTTAAGCCTGAATGTATGTATTCGACTCTACCCGTTTATTCACTATATATACATATGCATATAGCTTTATGTATTTGTATAAAACCATTGTTGCTGTCGACGCTGGCGATGATGACGGCGTCTCCTCGATGTTGTTGGGACTCGAACTGCCTTTTTCAGTTTTTTTTTTTTTTTAGTTTTTTGTGCTCGTTTTATTTCGTTACGTACGTAGATGTAAATTTACGCCATAGAAAAGCGTTACGGTCGAGTTAATTTAAAACAAAGAACATTCAAAAGAACAACTGGCAAATGTGAGTTGGTCTTTTTGTTGTTGTTGTTGTTGTTATTATTGTTATTGTTTTTGTTTTCGAGACTCGGGGAACAAAAAAAAATTAAACATTAAATTGTATAATGCGAAAGCCGTTAATAGCAACAGCAACAACAAAGTCAAGTCAATGCAATGAACGAAAAGCAGAGACGAATTGCATTGGATAGTAAAAACGAATACGAATAGAAATACATTCATAGTTAAACGAATATGTAAGCTGAAAACTGAATAACCAACTAAATATATACGTATTTGCTGTGAACTGCCCTGAACTTTGATTGAGATCTGTTAGTTTAAGTTCTACAATGGGAAAGTTGGGAACACTTACGTACAGACAATTCACCAAATATGCATACATATTCATTTGATGATTAAAATGTTTACACAAAACAGAACATTTTAGTACACCATATATAAAATGGCTATCGCAAAAAAAATTTATAACAATTTTAAATAACAAATGATTTTGAATCATTTCACATTTTTTTTTTGACATATACATAAAAGGCACATTAAAAAGTGTTCTTATAAAAAATTATTAAAACAAAAGAGAAAAGATTTTCAAAGGCAAAACAATTTTTTTTTCGGAATTTTAGTCAATTTATTTTTTAAGTGCATTGAACCAAAACAGAAGCTCATGTCAGGAAATTAAACATATTGTTGCTAAGCAATAAGAATCATTGAATCGTGTCTGTATTAATTTTCAAAAAAGTTAACAGAAGTCATTAAAATTATTCAAAGTTAATTGAAAACTTTTAATCATTGTAATCAAATAAATTAATTGCGCAAAATAATACTTTTAGTTATTATATTTCTTTAGTTTTTCTATACAAAATTTTATGAATTGATATTTGTTATAATATGATATATATTATTGTATTAGATTTAACCAAACCTATATTAATTATTCATGGTTTACTTTACACATCTGGTCGCATTTGGCATTGCAAAAAAAGCAAAACGTATCGAAATCATGCATTGGGGCTGGTTACCAATTAATTTGCAATCAACTTTCAAAACTTTGCTTGCTAAGCAACAAAAAGAAAACAACAACAACAGCGAAAGAGCGAAAAGCAAAGCACTTTATGCATCATTAAGAATTAGGCAAACAGTAAAAAAAAAAAAAAACACAAACGACAAAATGGAGAAGTATTAGACATACACACACGACACAAACAACAACAACATGAGTTATCTAAAAGTATCTTTGTATATATTTGTTGACCAGTTGATTTGGACAGAGTTTGGTCTACTTGAAGTTGCCCAACATACTACGCCAATTTATAATTATTAACTCGGGACAAACGAACAAATAAATAAAATCAAATTATGTTCGTGAGTGTGTTTAGTGAGGGAAATCGTCTTGGGGCACACAGTTTGAGATTGAGACCTGTAGCCGGGGCCAAAGCTAAGACGGCGGCCCCCTAAAGAACTACGGCAACATCCGCTGGCAGTTCGTCGATGAATGGGGCACCACCAAAAGCCGGTTCGTTCATTGGCTCAATTGAATTGAATGAATGAATGCATGGAAATGAATGAACTGTAACTTGTTTTAGATTTGCGCTTAACTAAACAACGGACAATCTGCCTAGACTCCCAACACTCCACCCTCCGAATCAGCCTCTCTGTCTCCTACATATCTCTTTCTCTGTCTGTGCCTCTTTTTTTGAGTGTCTTTGCAAGAGCTTCGTGTAATTTGGTCTACCCCTTTTTTTATTTTTAATTTTTTTGCTTCTGCTGTTTGCTGCTGCTGCTTCAAAAAGAGTTCACATGAAAGAGACAGGCAAACGGCGACAAAATGTTGACCGGATGTGAGGCTGCGCTTTTTTTTCCAGCCATTGCTCCTGTATGCCTGTGAGTGTGTGTGTTTCAATAATTATATTATTAATTCGAATTTCATGTCTGAAGCAAACACAAATTAATAAATGTGTTGAAAATACTGCTTTAGATTAAACAATCTTCTCTTCATTTTTTTTTTGCAAACAATTTTAAAACAAAAAGTTTTTTAAAGACAATTATTACAAATATTCAATAACTTACACTCTTACCCACTACTACTGTTTAAGCCGCAATTTCCTGAGAGCGACTGGCCAAATTCTAGAAGTAATCTACAGAAATATCCGCTTGATTTTGTGAGCCGCCCCCTAAAAATACTTGCGCCCATTCATTCCGTCAGCGTCTTTGCAATTTCCTTGCATATTTCCGCTGTTACAGTTTTCATCAGACGCTTTTTGGCTTTTCCATTTGAAATGCATTTAATTTTCACTTTTTTGTTTATTTGCTCGCGTTGCTCGCACCATTTGCAATTTTCATTAACGCAATTTCTGTAGCCGCAAGCTAATTGAATTGTGTGAATTTTCCCCCGTGTTTTTGTTGCCTTGCACTAAGTCGATTAATGGAGGCGAACGCTTTGATTTTAAAGACCATGTTTATAAAAGTGCAGAACTTAAAGATACAATTGTACGGCCGTGTTGATTGAACACTAACTTCAGATTTTTTTGGTTGAAGCTTATTATAAATAACTCAAACTATAATCAAGAAACGTCTAAACACATCAAGCATATCTCATATATGACCTTGCGGTTCAAAACTACCCTCTCTAGAGCTAATTGTGACCCAACACCCTTGGGAACAGAAAAAACGCAATAAAAACAACAACATGCCAGTGCCAACACTTGTCACTCGACAGACAAATAACAAAATTATATAGAAAAGTGCAACAAATAAACTAGGGAAATATAACTCCAGTGCGTGTGTTAGGGTGACTGCCAAAGCTGAGGGCTATTGAAGTTGTGTGTGTGTATGTTTTTTGTGAGGTTATGTGACGTTGAGGGTGAGTGCGCCCCCAGCTTAGTAAATTCCAGCAGGCAAGTGCAACATTTGTAATGGGGTGAGTTGCTGTTGCTGTTGCGGCTGCTGCTGCTGCTGAAGTTGCACTTGATGATGATGGCTATCAGTGAAAACAACCACCATCAACCTAGAAAGGACCTGCATTGGCATGTCCTGTGCACAATTTGTAGAGCCTGTCATTTAAATACAACTATATGTTATAATTTGTAGCCACTGCTTAAAAAAAAACAACAACAAAACAAACTACACAAACCAGCACCTGAGCAATTCAATTGCCAGTTCGAGTTTAAAGTTCTGGATAACGTGGGAAAATTCTCATTCCGTAAGCTATATATACACAGTATATACTAATGCAATTTGGGTTGGTTGAGGGCCTCGTAAATTCAGTGCAAAAGTTGAGTCTCTCTCTTGATTTTTATCAGTTTGCGCCGCCCTGCCAGTTACCTATTTTTATTTTATTTCGTTTGTTTGTAGTCTTTTCTCTGTCGCTGTCGCTGACTTTTACATTTAATTTTCACACCGTTATGCGTATTGTTGTTGGGCTTGATTTTGTCTCATTTATTTGTCTACATTGTGTTTAGTTTTTTTTTTTTTTTCGTTTAATTTGGGTGTTTTTATTTTCATTTTTTCTCGCTCTCTTTGTTTTGAATGCGTCAAAGTGTAAATAAATTTGAATTTTCAGCTTGTTTTAGCTTTTAATTTTTCGGTTTTTTTGCTCATTCATTCGTTTGTCTGGGCCTTTTTTGCAATTTTAACTTTGAAGTCAAACTCTTGGAACCTCGTCGGAATCTCCCTTCCCTTGAAATTGTTTTTCGAGCTGTCGGCATTTTGTCGTTTGATGTGTGCGCTTGCGCAGCTGATTTGTTGTTGCCTTTGCTCTGTTAATGTTGTTGATGTTGTTTTCATACACATATGTACATATATTGTTTCATTTTGTAGCTCTCTTATTGGTGTTGTTTGCTTTTCATGTTTTCTCCTGTTTGCCCAGACTCTAGTACTTTCTGTAGTAAGTACAATATCTCACCTCATTTCCATAGAGGATTTGTTGGCTTGGGGGATATGTTTAAAATATTACTTTTAATTTTTTAAATATTTTAGGTATGTTCATATTAAGCTTGACATAAAATTGCAATAAAATGAAACTAAGAGACGAAAAGTTAAAAGAGATCGAATAAATAACACAACTTTTACGATATTTATAAGTAAATTATCAACTTATTAAAGTTTTCATAACTTTTACGAACACAAAAATGATCAAAAACTTTTAATATCGCTTAATTCGAAACGAATTCACTACCAGTAAATAGTAAAATGTTTCAAGTATCTTGCACCCTACAACACCACAGAGAACTTATGTCTCCCACGCTACAATATTATCCTCTGGCAGGACGAAACATTACCGCGCAATGAGCTGGAACGTGAGTTTTCACCCGCGTTCTATGTTCGACATTTGTCGTGTAATATATCAAAATTTTGAAAAAGAAAAAAAAACATTATAACGTTGTTTATAAGTTGTTCCGTGGGAAATAAACGTTGCAACGAGTTCTTGTAGCATATCTCAGGTGGGCTATTAAAAAGCCATTGCATATACGCAATTAATGAGCGACAAAATGCAATTATTGCCACACACACACAGACACATTCAATACACATGCAGTTAAGTCTGTGTGTGTATCTCATTGCCAAATTGAGGAATGGAGAGAAACATATAAGATATAGTATTATTGGTCATTTCATGCAAAAAGTGTAAAGAACAAGCAGCATGACAAATGAGCAAGGTTTATGTATTGTAGTACAAAAGTCGCAGGATATATCTCAGTGGAATCACAAAGAAAACACACAACAAACAAAATGAGAATTCAACATCCGGTAATTTACTTCCTTTAGTTCCGTATCTGTATACACTACCTTGAAGCCCAAAAGACTCCAGGCAAAAAACATTCAGTTCAGTGCCTTTTGTTTAGCCTTGCAAGTGGTAGAGATTTCATTCACTTTTATGAATGAACCACACACAAATACCCGCGCACAAGTGGATAGAAAGAGAAAGAGAGGCGGAGAGTGAGCGAAAGACTGCATCAAAGGACAATGCGTCGGCGCAAGTAAATTAGGCAAGCCCAAAGGCAGAGCCAAAGTGGCCAGGCAGGTAGCAAAGACCAAGACATTCTAATATCCTATTCTCATATCGCCTGACTGCATCTTCGTCCAGGCAATATTTTTCTCACAGCGTTCACGGCTCGGAACCAAAAACTTGGCAATGTGTGTGTGGGTGCGATTGCATGTGCATGCATGCATCTGTGTGCGCCACACAATCTGGCAACGGAGGAAAAAAAAGCGCAAACTCAGAGCACAAGCACACAACTGTTGTCGGCCAGGGGTCGGTGTCTTTCTCTCACTCTTGTACCACTCCACAGGGCACACATGTTGTCCGAATTTCGTGTTGTTACTGTTGTTGTTGTTTTTGTTGTTGTCGTAGTCATGGTGATAGTTGGACAGGTGCACAATTTGACGTTCAGTCAGCCGTTGGAGTTGCGTTCGTTGCTTTTGAGTTTGTTGCAGGGTTCAGCTTCATTCGTTTATGCTTAACGTTTATGTTGTTGCTGTTGTTGTTGACCGCATGCCACCTTCTGTGCTCAGTGGGAAACGGTATTAAATGAGCCATTTAGCGAGTCACTCAAATTTTTCGGACTTACCAACTGTTGGACAACGCAGCCAGCAAAGCGAGCAGGCAAACAACTGCAAGAGTAATCCCAAACAATAAACATTACTTTCAACTAGCTCAGATTGAAGATCGATTGAACTGAATGAAGGTTACTTCCTGTCTACTTTCCTATATGCTATTTGATTAGAGTTGCTGAAAAACAACTATAGTGATAAAGATGGACTCAAATCAATCATTTCCCACACTTAAGCAAACGATCTATGGTATTTTATGATCGGTAGCTTCGTACTGTGAATGGCGTGGAAGTGTTCCAGATCAACGAATGCTTTAGTGTCTTGGCATTTCATCCGAGCCAAGATCAAAACATTGAGGCAGGCGCAATTTTTTAATCAAGCTCACAAGTACTGCCAACTGCTAGCAAGTACCAAAGATCAATAATATTTATAACACAGGCCTCATTTATAGCCCAGATCATTACATTTATGCCTCATCAGTGATCTGAAGATCAATGATGCTACTGCAGAACGTCTCCTTGTTTATTTCACTCTCTCTCTCTCTCTCTGTCTATGTGTGTGTGTGTGTATCAAAGTATCTGGTTTCATTTCCGCTCTAGATGCGCGCCAAGGAACTGCCTGCAAAAGATAATGCAACTCACACAACGCAGCAACCTCTTCCCATGCTCCTGCAGCTCCATTCAGCTTCTTCAGTTATTTGTATATATGTATATATGTGTGTTGTTTACAAGTCTAACAATCAAAGCATATCTTTAGAGCTGCATCTGTTTATTTTGTTGTCAAAATGCAGGTACACAATCAACTTCAACTATCGTATCGTATCGTATGTGTGATGATGCTCTATATAGTTAAATTGCGGACGCATCATCTTGGCATCAGCATCAGTTTACGTGGAAAATTGATATTTTTCTTTGCCACCGCAGCACGGAAGCAGCAAACAGGTGTGTGTGTGCGTGTGTGTGTATGCGGGGCGTTGGGTTGGTTGGTTGCAAGTGCAGCTGTAATTATGATAGTATGCGTGTCAAAACAACAACAACAAACAAGTTGAGACTCTAACAACAACTACATACTAGTACTACATAGTGATGTATGTTTATGATTTCCTTCCGTTTTGCAGACTAACAGTTTATTTATTTAGCTTTGCTTCTAACAGGTTCTGTGTGAGTATGTGTTGAAGTGGATTCTCCACACTAGTCTCTGGCGCTATCTCTCTCCCTCTTTCTCTCTTTATGTCTTTCTCACTATGTGTATTATTTTCTTCTGCTGATAATTTATATACACATCACGCTGCATTGACATCCGATTTACATTAGTGCCACAAGCCGCATAAACACGACACACAGCGAGGAACAGAGAGAGAGAGCGTGTCAGGGAGTGAGTGAGAAGACACGTGTGGCAGGCAGCGGAAGTGCTTACTCACATACAAAAGCAACAGAACCCACAAAGCCTGCTTTCAGACCTTGATTGCAGCAGTTTTGCACACGTGTGCCAGGTATACAAGGTATATAGATAAGTAGATCCAGCTTTAATTTGATATCAATTGAAAACCTTATTCAATTCAGCTCAAGTGTCAGCGAATGCCCTTCTCCCCGCTCCCTACTACAGCTCCCTATTCTACTTATTTTTTCTGGTATCTGAGCTCTGTCTTACTCCGCCCCTGAGCAGCTGTTGAAGCGAATCCTTGTTCTATTCGGTAGGCGCTTCCTGCAACTCCTCTCGTTCTCTCTCGCTTTAACCAGTTGTTCATCTTTTTCGGTTTTGGGTTCAAAACGCGTTATTGCATTAAATTGTAATCCCTTTTGGCACCATGGTACTTACTTACACGCATTGTGCGACAGAAGATGATGTGAAAGGAACAAGTTTTTTGCTTAATTGAAATTCAACAACATTTGCCGCCGCCGCCTGCTCCTGGGCAACGCCTCAATCCTTTTGGCACACACCACTCCACCAATTCAACCATTCATGGTATTCACTTTTGGTATTCTAAGATACACGGGCTACGCACATAATTATTATGTTCAGCTCGACGCGTTTTTTGTCAAATTGTTCGATTCAAATTCACTTTTGAACGTGTGCGTTTTGGGTAAGTAGGATCCCGAATGTGTTGTGTTGTGATTTCGATTGTGATTGGTGCACGGTTAGGGTTTACGGTGGTTGTCTCCTCTCTTTACTGCGCACGTGCTTCAACCGGATATGGCCGTAAGCGAGGCGCATCCACATCGACATCATCTCTCTCTCTCTCTGTAGTTCTCCTTTTCCCACTTGCACGTCAGTTCTATAGTCACACAGCTGTCATTGCCTTGCTCAGTTTTGTTGTGTTACTTTTTTTTTTAAATTTGTTGTATTATTTTTTGGTATATCCGCTGATGCTTATTGTTCTTGCCACTTTACACAGCAAATCAAAATATATATATATATATTTTTTTTTACAGTACTAGTATTTAAACTCAGTTCTGTTAGGTGCGTGTGTGCTGACAGAATTTGTAAGTAACCAAAAAATATGAATACCTAAAGCAATCCTTTTGTGGTTGCTGTTCATTAAAGCCACCGCAAATGGTCAACAGCTGTTAACGTTGTTGGTGTTTGCCAGCTCCTTAGCTTTTTGATCAGCATACATACTTATTTAAGTGACAATGCTCTATCAGCAGTAAAGATTATTAACGCACAAGGTAGAAATTGAATGTACTTGCAACAACTTTTCCACGAAATCCACTCAAGCTTTACAGCTTTGAGGCCATGCAGTTTTTTTTTTTTTGCTTTTTGTTTCATGTCACATGTTGATACATGTTCAATCAATAAAAGTTGTAACAACTGATAACATGGCCGCGATAAGTATTAATGTAAACAATTTCAGCCAAAAATGTCTATGGCAAATATTATTTTATTGGTTTTGTGTATGCACATATTCGAATTTAGTTTATCATTAGACATTTTCTTGGAGTTTGAACGTGTCTTTTTATATAACACGTAATTTCAGCTTTTTGTTATTGGCTGTTGCCAAAAATTTGCTCCACAACACGTTTCAAATGTGCCACCATTTTTATTATTTTTTTTTTTAATTTTTAACAACAATTATACAACCCATAACAAAAAACAAAAATCTTAAAGATTTGTTTTTTCCCTTCTTTTTTTTGCCAACAAATTATGGTAGCACAGAAAAACCACGTACGCCTTCAATTTTAATAAATAAACAAAAACAAAATTGTGAAAAAATTACATAAAGAAGGCAACTAATTTGGCATTGTTGAAGACTCGACAGCAGCTTTTCAACGGGTTGTTGGCCCGCTGTTGGCCCGTTGTTGGTTATGATCTCATGCTGTCGACGCAGTAGCCAATCCCAACTTTGTCTAATTATGTGCGTGTACGTGTATATGTATGTGTTTGTATCTATGAGATGCTTTTTTTCTGTGGTCCATCAACAACAAATAATCGTTGGCGTTTTGCGTTCGTTGATGAGCTACTGCCCACACACATACACACTTATACACACATGGCACTTACCGTTCCAATCCGAATGCTTGCTGCCCAGTATCTGGTGGAGATGTGGGTTGGTTGCTTGCTGATGGCCATTTTGATGGTTTAAAAAACAAAAATAAAAAATGGTTGGTTGTGTTGGCGTTGTTAATGACTTTTTTGGGCTAATTTGTTAACTAATTAATGACTGTTGAAAAACTTCATAGTATAGCAGCCAGATAGTATTGCAGCAACAAGTGGAGCTCAATTGATCTAAATAAAATTTCAATACGAACGAGCGTGTCTATAAGTTTTCTTGTATTTTTGTTTCTTACTTAACCCACAGCCAGAGCGTATCTGTGAGTAAGCAGCAAGCTGTGCAAGTATGCCTTCCTCCTGATTATTATTTTTATTGCCAATGGCACATTAGTTCGACTCGGTGTGTGCGTGTGAGTGTGAGTATGTGGCTCGTGTGGCTATTGCCGAAGCGCATGTACGAAGGCAATGCCAGCACACGAGGCGTTCCCACACACTCGCACGCTCACAGATACACGCGAGTGAGCGCGCACACACACATACAACGGTGCCGACGCCGACACACAGGCAACAACACGACGCACAACTTCAGCGCAACTTCAGTTCTTAAACGGATGTCGAAGGTAGAAGAGCTGCCGTCGCTCAGAAAAAAAAAACCAACGAACGAACGCTCGCTCAAACTAAATATTCGATCAGTACGATCAGTGAATAATGTAAGAAAAATCGCGTATACGCGCTATTGTACGAGATTTTAAACGGGATTCATAACTATATGAGAAAATTGAAACGGAAAACAAATGGTGCAAACTGAATAAGAAAACTAAAAACGAGAATATATATCAACAAAAATATGCAATATTGAATATGCACGATATGCGCATTAATTTATCAAGTTTCTTTTGATGTATGTATTTATTCGTGATCGTGTGTGTTTTTATGTGGGTGTGTGTGTGGATGTAAAGCATCTGAGTTGTGGCGAGAGATTTTTTAATATATGAATTGCCTTCAATTAAATGCCATTAAATGCGCAAAGTCCCAGTAAGTGTTATAATTTTGTAATCTGAATTAAAAATTGCGACGGAATTCTTAAAACGAAGGCTTAGTGGAATGCTTAAAGTGCGATAAATGCTAAAAATTATCAAACATTAAACGAAAACGTCATGAAAAACAACACGGTACAGAATTCCCAATCTAAAAACTTTTAAGAAATAAAGGAAAAAGAAACAACACACACAATCAGCTAAACAAAACGGCGCTATATAAATGACAAACCAAAAACCTCAAACCTCAAGTGCTAACGCCCACATGCTATAGAATCTATGCATATCTGCATACTTAAGCGAATGATATATGAATATATGTGTATGAGAACCAATTCAAGAAGCAGGCTCAATTGATTAAAGCCCGCATTCATCTGCACACAGTGCAAAAATTAAAATACTCATTTATTACCCAAAAAGTGAAATCAATTTTAATACAACTGCAAGTACCACCAGCATGAACTGAAACTGAAGCTGAACCACAGCAATCCACTTACAATTTATGTTTTGTGCATTATAATCCCATTGTCAATTGAGTTGACAGTTGTGGATCCCGCAGATTTGATTTTGTTATCAAGTACTATACTATATATATATAGAGTGAGAAAGACAGCGAGAGAGAGAACAATATATATTGTGTGGATTATTTGAAAAAGTCAATGACGTGCATTTTTAATATTCAGTTTTTGACAATTGATCAATTGGAAAACGCGAAGAAATGCCGCCCTCTGCGTTCCTAGTTAATGCCACCATAATCAGTGCAGCAAACGCGTCGCATAACGAAAAAGCAACGACAGCAATAACGCCAGCAGCATCATCTTCAGAACTGCAACAATTTAGAAACTTGCAACATTACCCAACGAACAGAAGCAACATTAACAACAATTGTCAAACGGCACCCAACTATAACTATATAACGGCTGCAACAACGAATAATAAAAATATGGTGCTACAAAGCTATGACAACTATGCGAGCTATCATTTGCCGCAGCAATCGTTGCATTTGCAGCATCAGCAACATGTCTTGCCAGCGCAACAGCAACCGCAACAGCAACAACAACAACAGCAGCAACAACAACAGCCACAACATCTTCATCAGCCACAACAACAGCATCAGCCGCAACATACGCAGCCCCATCAGCAACATCTCCAACAGCAATCACACCAGCAACAACATCCGCATTATATATCACCCACGCAACAGCAACAACATCGCTTATCCGGCGGCAGCACGGGCAGCAACACAGCCTCCTCATCCTCCGGCTCAACCTCCAGTGCATCCTCAAATGCCTCATCGCATAGTTTTGCCAGTGCTGGCAGCCTGGCAGGTGCTTTAAGCAGCACCACAGCCGCCTCCTTGGGTCTTGGATATTTTAATGATATGGCGCCCTTCGTGGGCGATTACTCACCGCCGTCGCATCATGCAACAACTGGCAATGCATACTATACGGATTCGGATGTAAACTTCTTCAGCTCAGGTATACGCGCTAGCTAGCTAGCTTGTCAAATATTTGCGGACATCAAATGCCGCTCAATTTTAATTACAATTGTGGAGGTGTTGGAGTGTGAAAAGTAGCTCTAAAGATGTTGCGCACAACCCTCAACGCATAATTAAATTGTAATTCGTGTTTCAAGTGTTTGTTTGTGTCGACGCCCGCAAGCAACCACAGCAACAACAAACACGCAACAAGTTGAATGAATGGGGAGGCGAGGAGGTGTGGAGGCGATTGAGTTGGGTGATAAATGCCGCAGCAGCAAAATTTGTATTTACGCCTGGCTTGACTAACTATGAGACAGACAGATAGATAGATAGTTACATAGATGGATAGCTGCACTATATTGCAGATAAAATTTTGAAGGGTTTGCGATGCTGCTGAGATGGGGGATAACCGTGGGAGGCACCCAACAACAACAGATTTTGTTTGTAGTGCCGCCCGTTGCCAACGTCAGCCAACAGGCAGCGTTTCGGTATCTTTGTATCTGCGCAATACCGTCGCTCGAGCGAATGGGAAAACGCGCTAAGCTTTTTTCCCTAGCGAGGCGAGTGAGCGAGATTGCACCAGTTGCGTTCGTCTTATAAGAGTGAGTGTGCGAGCAGGCCAGCGCGCATGAGCTGGTATTGGTGTCTGTGTCTGTGTTCGTGTATGTATGTGTGCAACAGGTTTTTGTACCCCACAGATACTCACAAACACACGCTCATTTGTTGAAACGTGTTAAATTTCGACGTATTTGCAATTAATGTAGCGTGCGCTCACAAGCATTACACATGAGAGAGGGTAGCTCAACCGGCTCACATGCCTTGTAGCTGTGTATATAAGTATGTGGCTATTGCTGTGCATGTATTTGTGCGTATCTGTGTGTTGTATCTATTGCGCAGACGGTTATTGGTATTGGTGTGCGCTTCGAATTTTGATTGGCTTCCGAAGCGATTGCCCTCGAATTGTGTTCGTGTCAGAGACGCCCCACTCTACTTTCAATAAATGAAATGTCTGTTGAAGCAAATCAAAAGATTTTCTTGATGAGAATTTCTAAATGAAAAATACTGTTGATATTGCAAGTTTATAGTTTTTTTTTTGGATAATGTAAAAATTCAATGAACAGAGCAATAGCAAAAGTAGAATATTATACATATTTTAATGTATTTTCATTATATTTTATAGTTTCTTGTGCCTTTTGTTTTTAAAGTTAGATATTAAGACCTTTAAGCTAATACTAAACATATCCTCAAAGAATTGTTAAAAGAGGAAGCTGAAGAATAAGTTTTTAGAGTAAATGGCCCAACTTTAAATTAAGATTAAGTGGATTTCATTTTGTTCTCCGAATGTATCTTATCCCCCATTTCTATGTACAACAACCGAATTTTAGCTAATAATTGAACAACATCTTATATCATAGCATCTATTTGTATCACATTTAGAACGTTCCAGCTAATCAATATCTTTTATTTTGCAGGCTACAACAGCAACAACAGCAATGCACATGATCGCACCAACAACAGCCCGCCACCGCATCAATCGCAGCAACAGCATGTCAATAGCAACAGCAATAACAACACAAGCACCGGCAGCAACAGCAACAACAACAACAATATGCTACCGCCTGGAGTACAGCAGCAGCAACAAAATGCGCCAGATAATACCAACAGCAGCAGCAGTAGCAGCGGCAATAACAATGCCATTGCGGGCGCAAACAACAACAACAACAACAACAATAACAGCAGCAACAACAACATGAACTACATGACAGCAATGGCAGCGGCCCTGTACCAACATCATCAGCTGAAAGAGGAGCCGGGCACACAGTCTGGTAATGGTAGCAATGCTGTCTACTCATCGAATGCTCAAAACGATCCAACTGATCTCAGCAGCTATGGTCTGCCCGAACATTTGGCCGCAGCGGCCGCTGGTCACTATGGCAGCGGACGTGTTGTGGGCAACACAGTCAGTGGGGGATCCGGTAGTGCAGCTGGTGGTGGCGATGATAGCGACTATCATAGCACACTCTCGGCGCAGGAGCATCAGAGTCAGGCTTCAAATGCTGGTAATGGGAGCGGCAGTACCAACAGCAATGGCTATATGGACGGCAGTTCGGATTTCTATAATTCGTATAATAGGGCACGTTTCCACGAGGCTTTTCCATCCGAGTTTACGACGTACGATGCACAGTTCCCAACGATGGGCGCCCAACCGAACATGGATCAGTGGGGTGCGCACGCTCATCAGCATCCGGCGGCATATATGACCACACTGGGTCTGGAAAAAACGCTACTGGGCGGCTACACAACGCAAGGGGGCGTGCCCTGTTTCACAGGCTCCGGTCCCATACAGCTGTGGCAATTTCTGCTGGAGCTGCTGCTCGACAAAACCTGTCAGAGTTTCATCTCATGGACAGGCGATGGCTGGGAGTTCAAACTAACCGATCCCGATGAGGTAAGCCCTTTTATTGGAAATCTTTTTAATCTTAACTCATAGTCATTTTTTACATCTACCTTCCGATAGGTGGCGCGTCGCTGGGGCATACGCAAGAACAAGCCCAAGATGAACTATGAGAAACTAAGTCGAGGTCTGCGTTACTACTACGACAAGAACATCATACACAAGACGGCGGGCAAACGTTATGTCTATCGCTTTGTCTGCGATCTCCAGAATCTGGTGGGGTAAGTAATCGCACTATTAATATGTACCCAAAGATACATTTAACTAACTGATATTACTTCTACTTTGAACAGACACACGCCAGAGGAACTGGTTGCCAAGTTCGATTTGAAGATTGAGAAGAAGGATGTCGACTAGCAGTCAAGAAGTACAGCAGCTGCTTGATGTGATGGAAATTGATCTGCATAGTTCGATAGAGAGGGCCACAACAAATTATAGTACTCAACGGTAAAAAAAATACTTTTCGAGAATTATTGTTTCCAAGCGTGATGTTAAATTTTAAGCAGCAGCATTAACTGCGATCTTGCTACGAGATTAATTGTGCTTCGTTATCATTTTGTAATTATTTTATGTAAAGAACTAAAAACATAACAAAAAAAATATTAGACTTTTGAATTAATTTGAAATTAATTGAAAATACGCTAGCGATTAGTTAACATATAGTACTTTAGGGCATTAGTCTGTATTAATTATGAAAACCAGTTTCAATATACATATGCATAATTATTACAATGAAGCTTAAAAAACATCCGGATTTTTAATGAAGCGAATTGAAAGAATTTTAAAAATTTTTGTGCAATGCGATTGTTGTCGAATTAAATTTCTATATAATGCTATCAATTGTATCCATCGTAAAAGAGGCCATAAGAGATCGAGTGCATGTCCCCAAAGTGATATTAAAAGCTACATTTTTGTTAAATCTTTTCATTTCATTTTGCAAACGGGGTCGCTTTTCTTCTAGTTCTAAACCATAACACAAACACCTAGCTGTATGTGAGTGTACATAGATGATAATCATAGAAGAACATAAACTTATAACAATATTATTAATATAATTATGCTTAAGTCTATCATATTTATGTTTAACCTGTGCTACTGGTACAACTAAGTTATATACATACATACTAAACTAAACCCCAAATAAAACCAATCCACATTCACTTTGTGCGCTTCCGTGCGAATCCAAAACTTGTAAAACGTCAAACGGCGCAACAGTTAATCCACACACAATGTTAGTGTGTCAAATAAACACTATTATACGTATAGGTATACTGCAAACTCTAAATAGGATACTCTTAGTTACTTATTTTTTCATTAACTGGCTGCTTAGAGTTTTCCATGCTTTAAGGATTGATCATTAAATATATATATTGTATATGTATAAAATATTTAAGCCTAGCTCGTAGCCTGTAGCCACGTATTATGTAGAGCAATTTATACAATAAAAACAAAATCCAAAAAATATTATAAAATCAACAATGAAATATCGGAGCAATCATTGACATCAGTTTAGTTTTCATCACACTTTCGGTAACAGTTGAGAAATTTTTTTTTTGTAAATTTTCGAAATTTATATCAATTTATATTAAACATGATTCGCCGCTTAACGAATGCAAATCGAAATGCGAGTCGGCTGCTCTTTCCAACAAAAACGCGGCAAATGCTCTTTCTAACACAAACCCGGCATGCGCACAAAATGCCCGACCACCTTAAATCGGTTATTACTGACAAGGATCCGGGGTTCTCGCAAATGGTATTGTACTATTATCACAAGGCCGCTCAGATTATGGAAAAAGAATTAATCAAAGAGATGGACCAGTATCCACATTTTACGGCAGAACACAAACAATCACGTGTCAGTGCCATTCTAGACCTAATAGGCAATGTGTGCACCTCGATAGAGGTGAGTTTTCCCATTATAAGGAATAATGGTAAATACGAAATAATCACAGGCTATCGAGCGCATCACGTACGAAATCGCCTGCCTCTAAAGGGTGGTAAGTAGCAAGGTCTCTATTTTTCAGCTTTCTACTTTATGTACGATTTATTTACTGTCTTAGGCATTCGTTTCGCTCTGGATGTGGATGAGGCAGAAGTGAAGGCCTTGGCTTCTATTATGACCTTTAAATGTGCATGTGTCAATCTTCCCTACGGTGGCTCCAAAGGTGGCATTTGCATCGATCCAAAGACTTACGCTGTTAATGAACTTCAAACGATTACACGTCGATACACCATGGAGCTACTGAAGCGTAATATGATTGGCCCTGCTATCGATGTGCCTGCCCCAGATGTGAATACGAGTCCTCGTGAAATGGCCTGGATAGTGGATCAGTATACCAAAACATTTGGTTATAACGACATAAATGCAGCGGCGATTGTCACTGGAAAGCCCATCCACATCGGCGGAATCAATGGAAGATTCCAGGCCACAGGACGAGGTGTGTGGAAGTCGGGCGAATTGTTTCTAAATGATAAGGATTGGATGGACCTAATCGGGTTAAAGACGGGCTGGAAGGACAAGACGGTCATTGTCCAAGGTTTCGGCAATGTTGGTTCATTTGCCGCAAAATTTGTACACGAGGCAGGTGCTAAGGTAATTGGCATTCAAGAGTTTGACTTTGCACTGGTCAACAAGGATGGCATTGATATTAAGGTAAGTGAAAAAGCTTGTCAAGTCATATAAGCTAATTGGAGCTTTCCTCTAAGGATGTTTTTGCATACATGTTAGAAAAGAAAACCATCAAGGGTTATTCTAAGGCACAAGAAACCAAAGATAATCTGCTCACTTCAGAGTGTGATGTTTTAATGCCATGCGCCACACAAAAGGTTATTACAAGCGAAAATGCAAAAGACATCAAAGCCAAATTAATATTGGAAGGTGCCAATGGCCCAACGACACCAGCTGCAGAGAAAATTCTTCTAGATAAAGGTGTTTTGTCGGTGCCAGATATTTTTTGTAATGCTGGCGGCGTAACCGTGTCCTATTTTGAGTACTTGAAGAACATAAATCATGTTTCATATGGCAAAATGACCTCGAAGACTTCTTCACATCTGATACATGAGGTTATTAATTCGATCAATGAATCTCTGAGTAAGGGTGGTGACGGTAAATTTGTAAGTAGTCTAAACTTTGATTGCAAAAGGTTCGTTAGGTTCACTAATTTCCCAACAGCCCAAAGTAGAAGCAAACCGTCGTCTAAAGAAGATTCGTGACTGCACACATGAGGCTGACGTTGTGGATGCTGCTCTGCAAACTATTATGGAAGCATCTGTAGTTGGAATCAAAGCCGTTGCTCATAAGTTTCAGCTGTGCAACGATTTGCGAACTGCTGCGTATATTTGGTCCATATTTAAGATATTTCGTGCATTAGAAAGCTCTGGCATTTCGCAGCAGTAAATTTATTTTTGACTATATATATTTTAATAAATATAAAATATTTTACACAATAAATTCATATTCATATTCATAAATTTTTGTCTTTGGTTTGCATAGAAGGAGCAGAAAAGGCTTTCTAAGATAATTAGTTTTCGGGACGCTTTCCATGCTTATCTCGAATAAATTATAAGTTTTAATAGCTATATCTTGTAATCTTTTTATATTATCTTTTATAGTTTTACATGACTGAATTTAACAAGTATGAAGGCTCTAATCGAGAAATCCCGACTAGACTATACCCTGAACCCTATTTTATACGCGTACAGTCACTGCTTGCAAGAATGTGTGAGTGTGTGTATATAGTGTATAGTATATATATATATATATGCTTTATGGCAGCGGACGGGGATCTTTTTTAATCATTACCCCTAAATATTTTTTGTGTGGAACTGACATTACCCACAAATTAGTAAAGAAGCAAAAAAAAAAAAAAAAAAAAAGCCCATCTCCTACATGTATAGTGGCAAAGACTAAAAAAAAGGAAAAAAAAGTTCTCCTCCATTTCAAATTTCATTTTTTACCCATTTTGAATGGGTTCAGGGCATAAAAATCATAGTTCTCTCTGACTTTAAAACAGTCTTTAAATCACTCAACGCACATACAAAATACAGTCAACAACAAAATTTTTTATTCTGTTTTATTTAATTTTGGAAAAAATGATTCGGGCCTTAAATACTGCTATTTTTAGTGGACGTCGCCAGGCGCCACTACAAGAACAAAAGCGTTATGAGCACAAGATTCCTGAGAAACTGCAGAAGGTCGCAACTGACCAAGATCCGGAGCTCTCGTCAATGGTGATGTACTACTACCACAAGTCCGCTCAGATAATGGAAAAACAGTTGCTTAAAGAGATGGATCAGCATCTCCATTTGAAGCCAGAGGAAAAACAAGCACGTGTCAGTGCCATTTTAAATTTGATAGGAAATGTGTGTACTTCTCTGGAAGTAAGCTTTCCTATTGTACGAAAAAATGGCACATATGAAATTGTAACTGGCTACAGAGCCCATCATGTTCGAAATCGCCTGCCCCTGAAGGGTGGTAAGTATCAGCAAGGAGGTGATCAAAGCGATTTAGCTTATCAGCTTACAACCCTTAGGAATTCGGTTCGCCACGGATGTGGATGAAGCGGAGGTTAAAGCTTTGGCATCTATTATGACCTTCAAGTGTGCCTGTGTCAATCTGCCATATGGTGGCTCGAAGGGCGGCATTTGTATCGATCCTAAAAAGTATACGGTCGATGAATTACAGACTATAACGCGCCGATATACCATGGAGCTACTGAAACGTAATATGATTGGACCTGGTATCGATGTGCCTGCCCCAGATGTTAATACGAGTCCTCGAGAAATGGCCTGGATAGTGGA
The DNA here is from genome assembly GCA_035044485.1 of Scaptomyza reducta. NCBI lineage: Eukaryota > Metazoa > Arthropoda > Insecta > Diptera > Drosophilidae > Scaptomyza > Scaptomyza reducta. The sequence continues at coordinate 80,145 of JAWNNV010000256.1, read as the reverse complement.
TCAGTATACCAAAACATTTGGTTATAACGATATAAATGCAGCGGCGATTGTCACAGGAAAGCCCATCCACATTGGCGGAATCAACGGAAGGTTCCAGGCGACAGGTCGTGGTGTGTGGAAGGCGGGAGATATATTTCTGCAAGATAAAGAATGGATGGATATAATCGGGTTAAAGACGGGCTGGAAGGACAAGACGGTCATTGTCCAAGGTTTCGGCAATGTTGGTTCCTTTGCTGCCAAATTTGTACACGAGGCAGGTGCTAAGGTTATTGGCATTCAGGAGTTGGACTTTTCCCTAACTAACAAGGAAGGCATTGATATCAAGGTAAGCAGCAATCGTTTGACAATTGTTATAATCTATATAATGAGGAAAACTTTACTCCCAGGAACTTATGGCATATAAAGCGGAAAAGAAGACCATCAAAGGCTTTTCGAAGGCTACGGAAACCCAGGAAAAGCTGCTAACTGCAGATTGTGATATATTAATGCCATGTGCCACACAAAAGGTGATAACCAGTGATAATGCAAATGACATCAAAGCCAAATTAATATTGGAAGGTGCCAATGGCCCAACGACACCAGCTGCCGAGAAAATTCTTATAGATAAAGGTGTTTTGTCGGTGCCAGACATCTACTGTAATGCTGGCGGCGTCACCGTGTCCTACTTCGAATATTTGAAGAATATTAATCACGTGTCCTATGGTAAAATGAACTCAAAGCTCACCACCCAGCTGATTCATGGGATCATAAATTCTATCAATGAATCGTTCAACCGTTGTAATGAGGGTGAATTTGTAAGTTGCTGAGCGTTCTATCTAAAATTCAGATCAAATTATTTGATATTTATATTTCCGTAGCCCGAGATCGAGGCCAACAAACAGCTTATGCTAATTCGTGACTGCACAACGGAGGCTGATATTGTAGATGCAGCTCTTCAAACAGTTATGGAATCAGCTGGCCTTGGAATCAAACACACAGCAAATAAGTTTGAGCTGTGCAACGATTTGCGTACTGCTGCTTATATCTATTCTATATTTAAAATATTCCGTGCTTTAGAAAGTTCTGGTATTTCACAGCAATAGTTTTTTTTTTCTTTTGGCCTTATGCGCAATTAATTAAACAATAAACTAAAACAATTAATTAATATTATTTCGATTATTTCTTTATTTATTTCGATTTTTATTTTAATACTAACTTATTTATTTTATTTCGAATATCAATAAATTACAATTGAAGATGGTTTCTTATTTCTTATTCAATTCAAAAACAAATTAATTAAAAACTGAAATTTATACACAAATTAAGTTAAAACAGCTTCTTAAAAAAAATGCACATGCATTTATATATGTTCTATAAAAGTCGCTCTGAATATTGAATGATTCGATTCCCAATTTATACTCAATTTTGACTTTAATATACCGCCGTATGCAATAGTTTTAGTTAAAACGAACTCTTGGAAAAACTGCCATTACTCATTTTTAGGAGTTCTAACACATTCTTATAGATTTTATCGTAATTGACTCGTTTGCGAAAAAAATAATTATTTTCCAGCCACAAAATATGTAAATATAAAAGTTTATGCACAAATATAGACTTTAATATACCGCCTAGAATGGCCTAGTATGCAATGCTTCTAGTTAAAACAGTTTATAGGAAAAACTGCATATTAATTTATATATGTTTTGTATAAAATTGTATACGCATCCCTAAAAGTATGTCACAGTTTTTTATTTATTTTATTTACGTGCGTAGAACGAAAGAAGAAAATAAAAAATGAAAAAAATAAAATTTATAAGGAGGGATTGGGGTTCATTGTTGTAGCTTAAAAAAGTCAAATGTGAAATTCTAATTTCGGATGACTCGGTTTTTTGACATTTAAATTTTCTACTTATTTTTAGCCCTTGTGCTTTTTTAAGTTTTTTTGTTCTTTTTCTTTTCTTCTTTGGGTATTTTTAAAATTCTACAACAATGGGCCCCCTCTTTATAGATTTAATCTTTTTTCCCCCATTAATTATCAGTTAGCAGAGATAGAGCATAGCCACTGTTCCCCTAAGTATGCCCCATTATTTCTGTTTGGGGTAATTTAGCCAATACACTTACCTTTTCCAATAGGATATTTAAACACAAGAGAGTTTATTCAATCAGAGATAATGTAATAGATAGAGTGGCAACAAGAGTACCCCTCCACTGTTAAAAAAAAGTCCCAGACGTATGGTTAAGCTCGTCTCCCCCCTTCTTCTTTGTGCTCATTTATCGCTTGTGTGCTTATACTACTGGGCCCGCAGCCATATTTGATTTAGTTTTTGTTTTGATTGCTCATGTTTTCTCGTATGTATTCGGCACTGTCTGTTTATGCTGAAAGCCTAATACATATTTACATACATACTTTATGACTGGGTGTAATGAAATTGTTATATAATACGTAATATATAAAATTAATATTTTTTTATTCTAATATTTTAATTAATATTTTTATTATTCACAGGTTTATTCCCTTCTGTTAAAAAGAGGGGTACTCTGGTTTCGTCTCTATCTGTATTACATTCTCATTGAGTTTATTCAATTCCTATTACATTCTCATTGAGTTTATTAAGAAATGTTTTTATGATAAGTATGTGTTGCCTAAAACGCCATAGTCCTTACAATTATTTTTCATAATCAGATTCGATTGATTTCAGTTCATAGCGTCAGAGCTAGCAAAAACAAACACATTGATACAAATTCATTTCAGAACACACTTGAGTTATTGACCTACTTTGAATGATATTTGGTTATTTTGCAAATTAGAAAAATTATACAATTTGAAAGCACAATGGACGAGCCATTCAATAAAACCGCATTCCTCGAGAGTTACTTACTGAAGCATCGAGAGCTGGGCAAGCGACAGCGCGAGTACAAGAAATTGCTTTCCAGTAAGTTGAAGACTCGTAATGAGACAATCATCGATGCCAGCTATGAGAATACCATCGATCGTCTACAGGAGGAAAAGAATGATCTGCGCGCTCAAATTTGGGTGGCTGCCGGTTCAACTCACATGAATAAGGATAAACGGTTTTTGAGACAAATACATTGCCATGTAGAATGTCAAGAAAATCTGGCCGAGGACATCAACAAACTAAAGATATCCATTACCAATATGGAACGCGAGATTAGTCGAGTAAGCAAACAAATCTACAATCTCAATCGGCTAACTGTGCCGGAGCAAATGCATCAGGCACACGTGGCTGGAGTACGCAAGAAGATGGCAATATTGGAGAACTCACTGGAGGTGGGCGTGCGTCAGGAGTGCGCATTCACAGCGGCGAATGCTGATTTACGTGAACAATTGATACGTATTCTCAATCATCGCACCTTCTTCAACGATTCCTACACAAAGATGGTGCAGAAACTGAACAGCGACAAGAAGTATCTGATAGATCTCATCGAGTACGCACTCAATACATTTGATGGGTGCATCGATGTCTATGAGAAGATCGATAAGATCACGAAGCGTGAGACAAAAGAGCGCGAACTACGTCGCACTGAATTACAAAGCATTATGCGAAAAGTAGCTGCCGATGCGGACAATTCGGCATTTGTGGAATGCAAGGGAAGGGATAGGGTTCTGGCTGATCTGCCACCAAAGGAGTATAGGCGTCGAGATGAATTCCGTCGCAAGCATAACAAGAAGATCAATCTGTATAACTCGGTGCTGAAAAAGATACTCGACTACACCAACTCGAGCAATGTGGAAGAGGTAATAGAGAAGTTCCAGCAGCAGGAGAGTCTCTACTACTCGTTCTTCAACTATGCCAACGAGATGAGCTATCACATTACACTACTGAACAACTCGGTGAATCGTTTGTTCGAGGATATTATCGATCTGAAGCGTGACAATGCAAATGCACTCCAAGATCAGATTGATTTAATCAAGTCTCTAGAGGATCAGGCACGCAAGAAGCAGTCATCCAACGTAGAACTTCAAAAGACGCGCGAGGGCAATGATAGTCGCTTGGAGAATCTATTGCAGGGCATTGAAATGCTTTGCGATATGTGTTCGGTGGACACATCACCTTTGAATGAACTCCTAGGCGATCATACGCATGTGAACCTAGTGAATGTGGAACGTTTCCTCCGGCTGCTAGAGACTCGCATCCAGGACATTGTTGCTAGCGTTTATGTATTCGAGCGACAAGATGAGGGCAACATGGAATATGTGGTCAAACAGATCGAGAAGATCTGTGAACTGCCCACAGATCTTAATGATATTGTGCTGACCCAACAATGTCCTGAGTGCGCTGAGGGCGAAGCCTTCAACATGGACGATGGCGGCGATGGCGTTGCCATTCTCACCGTCAAGGAGGCCAAACAGAAGCTCTACGAGAAGGTCACACAGCCAGAGATGCAATATCGCCTGCACAGCATCAGCCAGTGCCGTTTGCCACGCTCCAGAATGCTGGCAGCCAAACGAAATGTATAGAATATCCAAAAGCACAATATTTACATTAGTGATATTTCTGTCATGGTCAATTAAAGAAATTAAAATATTGTTGTTGGATTTATGTTTCTTGAGCATTTGTTTTTAATTACAAATAGATAGAACGTCTATAGTCAGATGAAATAATAACCCATCTGCTTCAATAAACAAGATAAGCTTACAACTACGTTTTCAAAGTTTGAACATATGGTAAAGATCCTTGTGATCTATAAGGAAACATCTCTATTTGGCTCTTAGCTGAATTAGATACCATAGTATGTTTAAAATACGGCACTGTATTGAAAATAAAAAAAGGTACGCCGTATCTTAAATATAATGAGTATACTTCAACTATAAACTATACAATTAAGGTTTCTCACTAGAACCAGTTTTATTCTTGGGTACAGCTTCAACCGTCTCAAGTCTAGGTTCAGATACTACCTGGGCATTGCAATCATACATTCTATTCAACTTTTCTATATCCCATTCGGAAAATCCAAAGCGCTGACCCATTCGAATACTGCCTCCCGCTTGCTGCAATTAATTGATTATATATTGTTATTTTATATTTAGAAACATTCAACATACCTTGGCTACTATAGTCGGTTGACCGTTTTGTGAGAAGGCCCTTGCGGAGTAATGCATTATGCTGTCATAATCGTAAGGCACTCCGAAGGCCTCCGTTTGGTTCACTTTGCGAAAGTTCCTTACAGCTCTTGGGCGAATATTATTATAAATTATGGAGACATAGTCATCGCGTTCCATGCGACTCTGCTCATGCAAGAAGCCGAGCACATGCATCAATTCGTGATGCACTGTGGCAGGTCGTCCAAAACAGCCGGGTGTCTGAAGATTCACATTCTGTTGACCTCCCACGCGACCCACTGACGACCAACAGCCCGAAAAGTCATTTGAAATGGTTATATAGTCGATCTCATCGGTGCGTGGTACAAATCGGATACAAGTGAAAATGTGGTACTCCTCCATGGACTCCTGTATGGCCTGCAATTCAAGTTCACTGAAGTTGCCTCTTATCTCAAAGGGCACCACGCCGTTGGGCCAGCGAAAAGTCTGAGTAACCAGGCCGTTTTTCATCGTTATCTGTGGCATTAGTATATCTCCCTCAAGGTAGCTGCCCAGCTCCTCAGGATTCACATCGTCTGTGTCAGCGCTGAAATTGCTAACTCGTTCGGAAGTGAGCACCCGATCTGGCTTACCAAACAAGGCGGTACCATAGGAACTTAAGTCTAGTATATCCTTATCAGGCGTTAACTCTTTGTTAGATATCACTGGCACTGCTGGGACGAGTCCTCCTCCAAAGACTAATAACAATATTATTGTGTACATGTTTAGCCTCTTAATTGCTTAATTTGATTAAACTACCTTAACATCCAGCCGGCAACGTGCTTTTATATCTAAAATAGCAATCTCTCTCGTCACAGCTCTTATCAGCAGTATTCAACCGCCAAAAATTATTATTGTCAAATTTTGTTCTTCTTCCCTGATATAAACAAAACATAAAATTATACAATATCTAATCCTTAGTCGAGGTTTCCGCAAATGAATCTTTTTCTCTATTCCGTGTTTTAATTACTTAAGTTGAAGGAAGTCCGTGAGGTTTCTCACCCTTGTGCTTACTTAACCGATATGCTTTATTGCTTTAACCTTTTTGGTTTATGGATTAAAAGATAGGAGGTATTAGAGAAAAAAACCTATCTGCAACTTACAGGCAGGAAACAATTTTATTTTAACTGGTCATTAAAAGTTATTTTATAACACTCCAGAATATGATATCATGGGTCAATGCACTTACACATGTTTTAAAGCCTTCACGGCAGATCATTTATATTGGATTCATCATACATTTACTTTTCATATTGACTTAAGAGTTTAAAAACCAAAGATTATGATAATAATTTTTGTTGTTTGCAATCTTGAAGAAAGCACAAGTAATATTAGCTTGTCAATCGCAAAAAAAAAAGACATTAGTTTAAAGTTGCTTCTGGATATTAAAAACTATGATTATGATATGAAATATATGAAATAATTAATAAATATGTCAATTCTACTGCAAAAAAAAAAAAAAAACTGTAAACAAATAAGCCATTTTAATATGATATTTGCTAATTTATTTCGTATACACTTTGATCAGAGATTCAAAATTATAAATAATAGAATATAAGTATGTGTAATGCATTAAATAGTTGGTCGCTGTTGTGATTGCATGATGTAGTAGATTATTTGGCAATTCTAGTCTAGTTGCTAGTTTCTGCAGCCTTTGTGTCGTTGTCATCGCCAAGACCTAGTCCACTAATGAGGCCACTGAGAAAACTATCAACGATTGGATTTCCACCGGGAACCATGGGAACTGGTGCCGGAACACCTGGTGCTGGAAAACCGTTACCGGAAGCTGTTCCAGATCCACCCGAATAACCGCATTCGTACATGCCATTCAGCTTATCTACATCGGATTGGGAGAATCCGTTGCGTTGACCCATTTGGTTGGCACCATTGGACTGCTGTGTGTTAGAAAAGAATAAGCTATAATATAAATAAAATTAATTCGATCTATCTACGTACCACCGCTACAATTGTGGGTTGGCCATTGGTGGAGAATGCATTCGCTGAATAATGCATAACGCTGCCATAATCGTAGGGTACTCCAAAAGCTTCCGTCTTAGCGGCCTTTTCGAAATTGTTCATGGCCGCAGATTGAATATTTCTGTATTGAATGGACACAAAGGAGTCGCGCTCCATGCGATTCTGTTCATGCAAAAAGCCAAGGGCGTGCATCAGCTCATGGATGCTTGTCCCGGGCTTGCCGAGGCAGCCAGGTGACTGTAGGTTCACCTCCTGCTTGCCACCCACGCGACCCACCGATGACCAACAGCCCGAGTTGCCATTCACAATGGAAACATAATCCCGCTCACCGCTCCATGGTACAAATCGGATGCAGGTGCGCTTGTGGTACTGTTCAATAGCACTTTGGATGGTGGCCATGTCGCGGGAATTGAAGCTGCCACGTATCTCGTAGGGCACCACACCTTTAGGCCAACGAGACGACGCTGTGGTCAGTCCGTTTTTCATGAGAACCCTGCTAGACGGCACAAGAATATCACCCTCAAGGTAGCTGCCCAGCTCCTCAGGATTAACAGTGTTACTATCGGCACTATAGTTGGCAACCAGGGTAGCTGTTAACTTTTCATCAGGTTTACCATAGATGGCACTGCCATAGGAGCTCAAATCAATGAGATCCTTAATGTTCGCTGGTGGCTCCTCAATGCCATTCTCGGGTAACTCAATGACCTCAGTGTCGTCTATGTCATCGTAGGATATCAGTGGCACGGCCTGCGTACATGCCAGGCCCAAGATGAGTAGCAAAGTTAGTCTGGCCATGTTGGTTAGATTGATTTGGGAATACGTTGCTTGCTTGCTAAATTTTGACTGTGCTTGGATCTGAAGAGAAATGGATTTATATACTCAGTCTACACAGTAGTGTATAATCAGACGTGCCCGTTTTGATCAGGTGGCGTCGGCAAGAGTCTTTTATATGCATAAACATATTTTTTTTTACCGGCAGACCTTCAGGTGGGCCGTCGTCATTATTGTTATCGTCATCGTCTTCTTGGCTTCTCACACGCTTTATTGCTGGGCAAATATTTGGGCAATGCTCAGCCAGTCGTATGTGTAGCTGATTGTTTTAGTTTAGGGTGAAATTATTTCCATAAATTGTATCAGTAGTTTATTTGCCTGTACAAAAGTTTAATGACACATTTTTAATGTAGTTTTGTAGGTATTTTTCGCACATAACAATAAACGATAAGAATTATCGCATGACCTTTTTTTTTGCAAGATAGATTTATGTATGCATAATTGCGCTGGGATTTGGAGTGGAAATGTCACGAAATTGTCTTAAGAACTATATATGGAAATTTAATGCCTTAGATATCCTGCCCTCGGCATTGGAGGGCAAACTACACAAAATCCAATTATATTCGGCAGCGAAACCGCAACTATGGTTAAATGTATAAAGTTGGGTCACACTGACATAAATAATTAACTTCAGATATAATTACTTGAGTTGAGTCTTTAATATTCCATTAAAACTTCAAAATGTGTATAATTTGTAGTTAATTCAAAGTTAGCCAATAACACAATGATCTTAACAAGAACAATTCGCGTACTTAAATACTTATTACAATGCAGACAGAACATATCTGAGCGGCAACTTCAAATGACGATGAGGAAAACATTTGAAAAATCCCAAAATTTTTTTATTTTGTCTCATTAGACAGAACAGCTGTGCAAGCCGTGTGCATGAATTGGGTTCAAGTGCAGGTGACAGCAGCAGCTTCAAGTTGAGTTCTTGAATGTGGGAGTATTTAATGAGTCGTCGGAAAATGAAAGATGGGAAAAACTCAAATTGTAAGCCCCATTAGTTGGTTTAGTGCGCGTATTTCCATTCTCTAGGTATCGAAGCTCATTTCGACAACCATATTTGATTCCGATTTGGAAGGTTCCTCCTCATCGAATTTTAAATTCGTTTTAACGGCTCCCAGCTGACCTGCATTAAGGACACGCTGACTGCCAGATGTAAGGGATTTATAAACGTCTCTCACTGCTTTACTGCAAATATCATCAATGGTAGCGCTGTCATCCATTAAATCCTCAATACAACTCTTCAATATAGTTGAGGTGACAATACAATCACGATTTAGCGCCAAACTCTTATGGAAATATTCAATGGCCTCGTCCAAATTGCCAAGTAGAGCATGTATAAAGCCAATCGATGTGTAAGTGGTTCCACTTTGGGGTTTCAGCAATAAAGCCTGCAAAAGATTACTAATTTAATAGAAAAATACAACAATAATTAAAACCATCTTACAAATTTAAAATTGTACAGCGCCTCTTCGTATTTTTGTATTTTGCGACAGGAGTGCCCCAGATTTATAAAGAGCGGCTCCCAACGTGTTGAAACCTCCTCTTTGTTAGTCTTGGCACGCTGCCTTATTATATCCACGGTGCATTGAAAAATTGTGGCAGCGCCATCGAAATACTCATACTCGTATTTAATGACGCCCAGCTCGTGCAACACATAAACATCCATTGGGGCGATTGTCATGGCCTGCAAAAAAAATTTCTCAGCCAATTCCAGATTTTTGGTAAGTCCGCACTCCACACCAATGTAGAGCAGTGGTAAATGACAGCCACGCATTAGCTGTGTGGCCTTGAAATAGGCAGCCATGGCCTGTTCGTGCTCATTCTCATTGGCAAAGGAATGACCATAGGCCAGCCAAGCGGGACCATAGAAGCGATCCAACGATGTGGACTTTGACAAGTAACGACGGGCTGGATCACTCTTCCCAATCATGTCGTAGTAGCAGCCAACGGCATACCATGAAATGGCCTTATCTGGATATCTGTCGACCAATTTGTGAGCCACATAGAAGAGTCGATTAAAGTCACCATTCTCTACAAGGCATGCAATCTGTATGGTCAGCGCATTATTGTGAAATGGATCAACCTTTAGCAAGCTGAAATCAGAATACATTAGCAACAATTATATATATAATAACATTCAATAATTACTCATTTAAAATCTTCAAGCACTGCTTGTAGTCGCAGTCATAGAAACATTTTTCCGCTTCAGCCGAAAGAAGATCTGTGCTACGTTGCACTCGCACTAGGCAGTCGTTCAGTGAAATCACAGCCTCATCTTCGGGTTCACGCAAGCAACGATGATGAGATGCATCAAATATCGAACGCGCCGTGGCATCGATCATGGAGGAGGCGCGTGACAAGCTCGTTTGTAATGAAAACGAAGGTGCTTTGAGATCCTCGAGTACTCTAAAAATTAAATTATTACACGAGTTTTATCAATTTTAATAGCAACTCACTTTTGTGCGGGCGACATAAACTGCCCCGGCGTCAATGGTGTCTTGGGTACACTGAGCTTTGGCACTTGTGCGTCCGATGAACAAGTTTGCTGCACGCGCACTGTAAACTCTTTAATATATTTGAGTACATCAGGATTGACAATGGGTGAGATATCATCGGCGTTGCGAGCTGATATTAACTCATAGTACTTTTTCAATCTCGACTCGTACAGCTTTAGGATAAACTTGGCGTCTGATTCGCTGGACTGTTGGGCCAGCGGTAAGTGATGCATCAGCTCAAACTCTGGACCAAAATAAACGGTTTATCTTTGGGTTCCAAATTATTTTTTTAATACCATTGAGAACTTACCCTCCCAGGCCATTAGCATTTCATGCTGAACCAGTGCATCAAGAGCTTCAAAGCAGTATATGGACTTGTGCAGAGCCTGTACATAGAAGTCCATGGCCATGCCGCGATTGTCCAGTGCTTCATAGACTTTGCCCTTCATCAGATAGATGGAGGCTAGCAACTCGTTGCGATTGTTCTCCTCGCCTCCAAAGACGCTGTTTGTCTCCACGCAACATCCGCTGCCCATTTCTGGCTGCTGATTGATTAAGGATGCGGTCATTGTCTCTACCTCTACGAGCTGTATTATGTTTGCTGCATTATTGTACTCTTTGGCCGCGTAAAGGCTATCCAGCAATAAATTTAAGCACGGCAGTGATGTCTTCTCGAGCTTGTTGTGCTGAATTGTGTGAGACGCACGATGAAACTCGCCCAAAAGGAACATGCACTGCGCCTGGTAGAACACATCGCGTGGCTCCTGGCCGCTTAAGACGACAACCTTTTCGGCCCAAAACAATGCAGAAGAATATCGCCGCTGCAGAAAACATACACACACACAAAAATTTACATACTAATAATTCTATTGTTTTCATTGTTCTTACCATGTCTATAAGCTGCCTTACAAGTTTGCGATAGAGCGACAGATCAATGGTATCATTTGCAGTCTCGGTATTACTGTTTTCCGTACATGCAGCCATTTTATTAAAATATAAACAAATGCTTATCAATTTGTTAATTTACAAATGCCGGCAAGCGCTAAGTGGTCTGGCAACGCTTCTCAACACAGCTGATTTTACCATTCACACAAAAATAGCATTCACACTGCAAGAAATTCATATTTTGAACAAAAACATTTTGAAAATCCTTCTTGTCATATTTTATGTTGAAAATGATTTAAAATTAAAAAAAAAATTTTATATTCTGCACCTTGTTTTAATATATCATTATAATATTTATATTTTATTTCTCTATATTTATAAAGAGCAACAACGATTTTAACACAGTGTAAATTCAAACGGCTTCTTGCAACTTGTCTGTTGTCCTGCTCCTGATTTGGGGGTTGAGTTGGGATTGGGGCAGGAGCCAACATACATAGAGATTTTGTTTGCGCTCTCTCAGCATCTGTCGTCGCCAGACTTCAGTGTATTTCAATTGCTCGTTAGGTGAGGTTATTGCATTCCCGACTTGAACGGAAACAAAAAAAAGTTGGACCCAGCGGCAGTGAAAATAAAAACACTTCTTTTTTCACTGCTGTTTTAAAATTAAGTAAAATATATGTACATACAACGCCTTCGTCTTGTAAATTTTTTTTACAAGTTTAAAGCAAGAGACTGCTAACTATAACAGAAGCAACCACACTATCATAGTAAAATTAACGAAAAGCAGTGCAAAGCACACAACACAAAATAAGTAACGGTTCCAAGACGAATAGAACAGTGTGAGAAAAAAAAATGTGCTTTGCATGCAGGCAGTAGGACAGCAAAATCTGAATGCAAGCGCAAAATTGAAATTAAATTTAAACTAATTTATGTGCGTGGCGCGTGTAAAAACCAAAAGAAAAATAGAAGTTAGCATCAACTACTGAAATTTCGGGTATGTAAATAAAAATGTACCATTTATTCGAACATATACAAACGTACTGGTTCGTAGAGTTGTACATATATTTAAAGCAAATGGGACCGGCATAGCAAGTCGTTGGCATATTAAAATTCATGTTGGAGGCGTACTGCGTGGCAAGTGTAAGTCAGAGGATTCTATCCAGGTCTCAGATGCAGTTATGCTCTCACCGAGTGCATCTCCAATGCCCTTTTATAGTGCGTGTTGATTTCGTGATTTCGTTGCTGTTGTTGTTGTTGTTGTGGCGTCGGTATCTCGGTCTTCTTCGTCAGTGTCTTTTCTTTTTAATTTTTTTTTTCTACACTCCGTTGTTCCATGAGTATTTTACGTCGCGCACGCCTTGCCAGACTCACGTCATTTGCCAGCAGCTCCAGTAAGAAAAGAAACAACAAATACTACTCTCAAACTAGTCGACCACTTTTTACAACTACGAATACGCACAGAGAGGACCACGGGCAATAACAACAACTACAACCACAACAGCAGCAGAAGCAGTTACAATAAAAACAAGAACAAAAACTACCCAAGCTCTGTTGGCGCTCACTCATTGTTGCTGTTGTTGGTTTTCTGGGTTCTGCGGCGTTCTGCTCATTTCATGCTGATTTATGGTTCTAATAATAGCTTCGCTTCCTGTTTCTCAAAAGGATTACAGCCGCTCGCACACGCACACTGCCTAAACGCATAGATACACACACACATACAGATATCAACACGTCCTCAGGAACGTCCTTTGAGTGCCGTGTCCATTTTAAGCCCATCACTTAGCTCATTTAGCTACATACATAAAAAAATTAAAATAATTACTGGGAACGACAAAATTATGAAGCAGTCGCTCGCTCAAAAGAACTTCCAGACGACTTGTCGTTGACTGTAAAACGGGAGGCATTGCGGAAATTGCTTAATTACAGTTATGCTTGCAGGGATACGCCTTGATCGATTTACAGTGTTTTAACGTTTAAGTGAGCTTATTTAAACAGTTTGAACAATTCTTAGAACTTTTAATGTGTCTCATTATATAAATAGAATACAAGGGTTTGTTTTTTTATTTATAACATTTCAATATAAGTGAAAATATTGTTCGCTATTTAACGAGCAACTTCTAAAAATTGCAGGTGCTTTATCTTTCAATAAGAAACAAAATATCTCTTTACTTCATATGTTTTTTCAAACTAAATAAAAATATATTTACTTTACTTACTGTAATATTTTTAGAAACAATAAATAATTTGGCTTTTTAAGGCTTACACATCCTAACAAAAAAAAAAAAACAAAAAAATGCTGTAAATGTTTATAGAATTCTAATAATTATGTTCTTTAAAAACATATAAGTAAAGCAAACTTTCTACGATTAATTTTGCAATGTTTTAGTATTAAAGAACAACACCTACAAGTATTTGTTTAACAATAAGCAAAACATAATATTTTCTTACAATTTAATTATTAAACTATAGTACTATCTAAAATTATTCAGTTCTTTTGTTCTATCCAACAGCGCGAAGCAACCAAGACAGACATTCAGAACTGACGAGGAATAATGAATCGATGACTATTTGCATCAGCTGATACGGCTGCCGCAACTGCTTGCTGTCTGCGTAGTGAAGTGTCGAGTGGTGCCAAATACTCATCAGCAACAACAACAACAACAGTAACAACGGCAACAACTAGAAAAGCGCTAAGCAAAGTATTTTGGCCAGCAAACATGTTTGTCTGAGGCAGGCGAGCGAACATATTTTTGGACAGCTACATCATCCCGATCGAACCTTTGCTCAAAGTACGAGAACAGTATATATACGAGGACTCGCTGCGCAGCTCGAACCATTGAGCGTATATGCCCAGAGAGACAGAGAGCGGGCAAGAGAGCGAGCTGCGGCTGAGAGAACGTGCAAGTGAGATACGTTTCTGTGTGGAGCTTTGTGTTGTGTGTTGGCCAGCCTAACCAGAGGTAAAGAGGCACAAGCATACGGAAGTGGCGACATCTGTTTTGCCGCTTTGTCAGCTTATCCGGCAGCCGATGCTATAGCCGACGACAGGCGACCACAACGACGACGGCGGCGAGGAGCGCACAACACGACAGGACGACTGCTAACGGCAACGTGAAATACAAGTGTGGAAATTGGAATTTTTATTCAAAACAATGCCCCTGCTGCAACAGGTATGTAAATAATAATAAAACCCATTCGCACTCACAGCCGAACGCTGTGTGCCGTTAGCCGTAATTGAGCCGCTCACGTACGATTCCCAGATGGCCAAGAGAAGCCAGAGCGCATCAGCTGTTTTCGCGTCCTGCACTTTTCCCCTTTCCACCAGCTATTACCAGCCAACCCCTTGCAACTTTTTATAAATATGATTTTGGATGCCTGTGTTCCAGCTCAACTTTAGTGTTAGTGATATTAGTGATAGTAGTTGTTGTAGTTGGTAGAAGTAGTGCCTGAATGATCCTAATAAGATTAGTGCTTAACTTTATACGCATCACGGTGATGCGGTGTGTTAGTTACCACCACCCTTCCACAGTGCACAATTTTTATGCCACCGAGCGATGAACACGAATAGGAAAAAGTCTACTGAACTCAACTCAATGCTGCAAGCGAGGTTCACGCGACTCTTGTTGTCTGTTGCACATTATGAGTAGCTCAATTCGATTAAACTTGCGGCGTTTGTTCATAGCAGTCAACAGCTCTCCTAGTCAGTGGAACGCCTCCATTTTGTGCTGCCTGCCGCCTGTCTGTGTGTCCATTAGTGACTTTGTGTATGTGTTTGGATGTCTGGTGGTGTGGGTGAGGAAGGCTTTTAATTGTACTCTTTGTTGCCCGAAATAGTTTCGTGATTTCATTTTCAGCTCCTTTTTTATGTTTTTAACTCATTTAAAAAAGATAATTTGATTAGACAACATAGACGCCGGATGATAGCTTAGATTCTTTGCTCACTCCACTTTATTTTTACCAGTAGTGATTTTATGTTTGTGGACCACATGAAAATAAAACTAAGATGAAGTGACTGTTGTAAATGTGGTCATGCCACGCGCCATGATGACAAAAAACTTATTTAATGGGTGAAATGTTATTTGAGCTTATAATGTTTCTTGCTATGTTTCAATATACATTAAGATTGTCTTTTTGATTTTCTTGCATTTGACATATTTTATTGGCACATGCCTAAACACACGAAGCTTATTAATATATTTAATAGAAGTAGTTGAAATATAGTCAGTTCTTTGAGTGAAAGTATAAATAAGTATTTTAAACATATTCACTTGTTAGCTAAATGTTCGGAGGCTCTCTAAAAAATACTGCGCTGCTTCCATTCAAATGATGAATTTCTCTTTATAGTTACAACTCAAATGCTCGCTTGACGGATATCTTTAAAATCTATGACATACATGTAAATGCTATGTCAGTCGGGTTAATTTGCGCTTAGCCCTCATGTCCAAATTGTTGCTTGTCTCGTTGGCTTCCGCCCAGTGATTTAGTGAATCCTTCTCAGCGCTGATTCAAGTGACACATATGTAATCATTATAATATGGTAGGATCAGTTTGTCACGGCCTACCCACATGTTCCCATTGGTGGCACGCTTAAACGATTCTAAAGTCCTGTCAATATTTATATGAATATGTGTGTGTGTTAGTACAGGAAGATGTCTCCGTCCGCATTAACTTGCAATGCTTTTGTTGCATGCGTAAGCGTCTCATAGCTGTCTCCATCTCTCTTATTCCCAATCTCTCTCCCCTCTCTTGCTGCGTATACCTTACTGTGCTGCATCCTCGTCTGTCATTCGGTGGAAAGCCACGCTACAAAGTTACTCATTGTCAACTGGAACGGGGCCCCATCTATTGCTCATCAGTCAGCCATTTGGGAGACGGGGTGCAGAGCAACTACGTCAATGGGGCTGTTCAGCACGGCTTGACAATGGAGGCTGCTGTGCATTTGTTACAATGTTTACACAAATATTTAAGGATAATCCGACGATTTCAAAGGGGTTATTATGAAATTTTTCTTCTCATTTTATTGTAGTAGCAAACAAAAAAAAAAATTGTGAATAGTAAAAATAAGTAAATGCAAAATGTCAATTTTGTCGTGTAAGCGGCATTCCCATTGATGGGCGTGTGTGTGTGCACAACGAAAGGGGGGTGTACCTAACATGTCATTGTTGTTGTGTTCTTATACAACAAAAAATGCATATTTTAACGTTCATATATATGCTTTTTTTTACTCAAATTTACATGCTGATAATGTCTAAAAAAAAAATGTTGTGATTCCTTCATGCAGTTATGCGTCCTGCGGCTATATGGCGTATACTTTATATATTTCATTCATTTCCTCTACCCCGTCGTTTTATTTATATGTATATTAAATGTAATATATTTTATTTATGTTCTGCTGGCCGGCCTGCTGTTAAAAATTCCTATAAATAAAGTACATTTGTCGTTTGTACAACATTTTATTTGCAAAGTTCCTTTTCGCTCTCCCTCTCTCTCTCTCTCTTTCTTTGTTCATCAGTTCCTGCTGTGACACAGTTTATTTGCCCAGCATACTAAATGACCAAAACAGTCTTAACTGTTCCCCAAAACTAAACTTGAAGATTTACCGTATTTTTTATTATTCATCAAAATTAGCTGTAACATTATTCATTGTTATTACCAAAATATTGTTGCCTGCAATTGCCAGTTATTACTTTTTGATTGTGATTTCTCAATGGGCATTATAAAGGAAAAATCCGAAATGAAAGGAATAAGTATTCATTTCAAAATGCTGCAGATCATTGTATTAAATACATGCAGTACTACTTCTTATATATAATATTTATGTAGATTTGTATGTATATACGACTACCGGTTTTTTTTTTTTATTAACAAAAGGCAGCCAGCCTGACAGCTTAGCGACTCTGCCACGTCGATGGCCAGCGGAATGTCTTGGAATGCCTTGCACCAGTTGCCGCCACCGTTACCATCTTCCCCAATGCTATGATGCTGGTACAAGACGGCGGTCTCGTCTCGTCGAGTCCTTTTGCACAATGGCGGGCAAAGCGCCCCGAGGCACATCATTAAAATGTCGATACCAAGCAAATCACACGCCCGAAGCCAGTCAGCGGCAGAGGGTGGGAAATAAAAAAATTTAAAAAAAATCAACGCGTTTTGCGGTAGTGGGTGGCGCGGGTTCGACGTGGGTTCGACTGTGCCTGTAGTCTGTGCAATATGAGCCACCGACTGGCATTAAAAATTGCAAGAATTCAATTGAATTTACTTTAGCCAGACATCGTCGCACACACCAACTAGCATTTAATGCATCAGGCAGTCCATGCGTTGGCGTTGCAACAATAAAAACAATGTTCCGTTCTCTGTATCCGTATCTGTATGCGTGTGAGTGTGTGTTTGTGTTTTATCATTAAAAAGCGAACAAAAGTGCTGCTAAAGAAAATAAAAGGCAAACATCAGAAAATGTACAAAAACAATAAACGCAACCACAAAAGGCCACCAGCAGCCAAAGCGGAGTTTGTTGCTTTTTAAATAGGCTTGCAAAAGTTTTTTTTTGTGCTACTCAAAATAAAACAAAGTAAAAATTGCAGCTTTTAGCATATATGCTCGACTGAAAAATTACCTATAAGTTAGAGTTCTAACTTTATAAAATATAAAATTTTATAAAGAACTAAAAGGTGTTTCTAAGAAGTTCTTTTATTAATATCTTGATCTTGGTAGACTTGTATATAAGATAAAAATACTTTTATTACTTTTATTAATATATTGATTGGTAGACTTGTATATAAGATAAAAATACTTTAATAATATTTAATAGTTCATTTTAACAAGTTTATTTAGAATTTTTGACTTCAGGCTTTTGGTTTAATTTTCAGTGTATTTTACGTGTTGTTCGTGTGTGTGTTTTACTGACGCACTGCCAGATTATTGCAAAATATTGCCACAAAATCATAAAAAAAAAATGATTTGCATGAACTTTGCTCCACTTAAATTCATTGAAATTCGTTATGTTGAAGTTCGACTGTTAAACATATAGTTTAAAAGTGTTTTTAGTATTAAGAAAGCAAGGATTTCCAACAATCTATGTTTATTGAAACTAATATACCATTTAGTACATTATTTTATACTGAATACAAATATTCATCATACGCCCCGTTGTGCGCTATCCAATTCAGCTCAACTTGCTGGGAGATAATACAGTGCGCAAAAAGCGCGTGTTTTATTTCCACTTCGCACACACACTCGCACACAGAAAACTCACCCACACAAGACACACATACATACACAAACATTTATATGCCCCAACACACACACACACGTACATAGACACACAGAACCATATTGAATGCCTGTTGACGGCTGTTTAAAAAATTGTCTTCTTTTCTCCCACTCGGCCGTCGTTGTCTCCACTGTCTCTGTCTCGCACACTTCTGGCCAGAGTGAAACAATAACAACGACAGCAGCAACAAAAGCGCACAGGCATCGGAAATGTTGCCGTTGAAACTGAAATGTCCCTACGCTCGCTCGCACTCACCTCCTTTGTTTGTCGTCCTTGTCGTCTCTACGCCCATGTGAGCGGGACGATGCTCTGCTGTCAGAGAAGTTACTTGAATTACGATATTGTTATTAATAAATGGATGCATGAGGCAGGAGCTGCGAGTAGCAGGCAGCGTTTGCTGCATCAGTTTGATAGTTCATTCAAAGCATCATTTAATGCTTTGCATTCAAACTGAATGCATATGAAATATATATATTATTATATTATATATATATATATATATATATAGCGTCATCGTTTCAAGGCACAAATCAAGTGCTGCTGATGAAATGACATTTAACATGCAACTCAATTTAATTTGCCTCAGCAATGCCATTTCTCTAACAACAGAAAACAGCCGTTCCATGCAGCACGCTGCAACTGTCTGCTGGTGTGGAAGCGTGTTGCATACTTGTAGGCACACTGCAATTACGTGCCACTGCCACTGCGTTGAGCCTCCTAACATTGTTGTCGTCGTCGTCGTTGTAGTCGCATGACTTGCAGGCATTTGCATCTCATCCAATCGATTGCTTGCCTTTGCCTTTACCTTGTGCCTCGCCTTGCGCCTACGCCCAGCACAGAAGTTGCTCTGTAGCTTGCCTTTCTCAGAATGGAGTAGAAGTATTATGTCCTTGTGTGTGTGTGTGTTTGTGTCTGTTGCTGTGCTTTTTAATTTGCAATATTAAACGCTCAATTGTTGCCCGAAAAGGAAATCAGAGATAAGCGACATACAGAGACTTTGTGTTGAGTTTGTCAAGCACATGTAATTACAAGACAACTCGATGCCATCAAATTTCAAATATTATAAAAGGTGCATACAGCAACAACAAGAAAAAAAACGACAATTGAAAGCGCCTAACACTTACGATAATTAAAGGCAATAACAAAGAGATACGCAAAAGTGGGCACAAGAAAGATGTTGGTTTGTAGTCTAGTTATTGCTAAGCCAACATATTAGTCATTTAGTTCGTTCCTTTTGGTCTTAAGATTGGTTCAAATGAACAAAACGAACTGCTTTCGGACATAACTAAATTTTCCTTCGTTCTGTTAAGTTAGTTCAATGAAACTTATATTCATTAATGCGATACAACTCGACGGCTAAAAACTTTACTCTAACACTAATCTAACTACCCACCATTATCACTTACTTAAGAATTTAAAATTCCAAACACTACACGGTAACACGGTATCGCTCTATAAGCAAAGTACATTCAAATTTATTTGCCAATAACTTTTATTCTTTATGGACTGGCTCGTGTTTTCCCCCAAGTTTTGCAACATGTAATCGGCCATAAAAAATTACAACTGTGCATTAACCTTTTGCGCTTTGCTGGCCACTAGAGGGGCAGTGTAAAGACCCAATGAAGTGACTCTCAAATCGAATTGCATTGAACAGCAGCAGCAGCAGCAGCAGCAGTAGCAGTAGCGACGGCAACAAGGACGAAATCTCCATCGTCGACGAACGCTTATCACTACATGCCATCAAATTTTAATGTCAAACCCTTTTGGCCAGGACATCAGCAGCAGGGAGTATCATAGGGCAGCAACATGTAATATGTATTGTAAACGATGCAAACATAATAATTTGTAAGACTTCTGAAAGCGGAAACTTGTAATTTTTACAAACAGCCAACAGAGACCAGGCTCTGGACGTAGTCCTGGCACAGTTCTCTGCCCGCGGCTCTTCTGTGTATATATATGTGTGTGTGTATGAATGTTTGGCACATATGCACTTAAATGCAGCCCAGAACATTCCAATTCGTTCAAACGTTTGCCAACAAAAAAAAAAATAAATGGAAGAAAAGCAGATGAAACCGGCAAGCAAATGTACAGCAGCCAAATCGAATGAACACTGGATAAATAACTACTGAGTTATAGTGCTGACTCGATGGCTGCCACTTGGCGTCTACACTCTGCTGAATGCCCAAAGATTTCGAAATATCTTCGTGGGGCAATCAGAGTCAGGAGGCGAGCATCAGCGTAGTGTGTCAAACACTGGCCACCACCAACTGCCACAACAACTACAACAGCAACAAAATTGAATGAAATTTAGAAATCCTTGAAGTCAAAGACAAACAAAGACCAATGGCAATGTGGTTGAACAGGATGTGACCTGTGGGTTGGTGTAAATTTTCAGGCATGGCGTGTGTATGTTGAGACTCGCAATATGTATGTGGCAAGTGGTTAAGATTTTTTGTCGTATTCAATTTCATTGTTTATGTGTTTGAATTGGAAACGTGAGGCTACTACGACTATGTCATGCCGTTTGTAGTTCGTTAAAGGTTCCCGACTAGACTATACCCTGATCCTTATAATTAACGCGTACAGTCACTTCTTGCAAGTATGTGTGCGTATAGTGCATTCTTTCTTAATTTCTATGCTCCATATCTCCGGTGTTTCTCAACCGTTTTCAATACATTTTCACAGATTATAATTATTTCGTCAAATGTTTCAAACTGCATCATAAAGATTTCTGAATTCAAGATTTGTTGTTATCGATCACATGTGTATATCGGAAACGGAAAGAGTTATCGAAATTTTGAAACCCATTTTCAATGGGTTCAGGGTATAATAAAAAATGCCAGTATTCCATTTATAAATTTAAGGGAGATACCCTTTAAAGAGAATTCATTATTCGTTTCGACCCATATCAAAAGGCATAAGCCACCCTAACTAGTTTCTTTGAAAGCAGCTCAAAGACGTTTTTTCTCTTGCTTATTGCGGATGTGTCGAGGCGGCAAACGTGGCCTCGACATTAGAAAATAGCTTGAAGACTATTTGTAATTTGCATTCATTGACGCCGTTTTTATCGCAGGCTGTAGGAACAAATACACAAATCTCCATAAGAATGACGCTTTGGTAAATGTGTCAACAGTTACGCAGGCAGACAATGCTGCCTTTCACTTTGCTGTCCAGTAGACATCTCTCTCTCTACATACACAAACAAATATCGACGACTAGCATTGGCTCTAAATGTGGGACTTGTCTTTGTGTGCATGTATGTTTGTGCAGGAAGTTTCCTGTCTGTGAGTGTATGTGCATGTGTGGGTGTGCGTAGTGTGCTCATGCCATTTCCGACTTTTCACGTACCTTCATCAAGTTGTCATTCAATTTTTAAATCCATAGCAAGTTTTGTACTTAACATAGTTGTGACAAGTTGACAAAAACGTAGGTAGGAGTTCGGTTGACTTCCATTTAAAACTTGCCACATGGAGGGTTCTAACGTCATGTTGTACATACATAAGAATCTGTATGCGGCTGTCTTTTCATAAACTTTAGTTAGTAAGTCTATGAAAAGAAAAGTTATCATAGACGACTATCTTAATACAAAGTTACAATTTGGGAAATGGGAATCTATTACCTAGACTCCAGTTATTAAAACAGTCTTAATCAATCTAACTTCAAACCCTTTAACCATTTTGTTCTGATTATTAGTTTTTATTCCTGTTTCTGTCAATCTCGAACACTCACTCATTTAATCCGCATATGGTTGAGTATGGTTGGGACCATGATAACCACTTACGGCTTTTACCTTATACTGTTATCCTTTGGGTTAAGCACGAGAGCAACTATCGAACCTCTCGGTACTTGGTGCTCAGTCGGTCTGTCCTGCATTAATCCCCACGTAATGAGTTGTACGCCATTTTGCGCTAAATTGTTTGGTGAGTGCCTGATAACAATATTTGCACTAATTTGGCATTTTTAAGTGTGCTCCACTGACACTTGATGCGCTTTTAATTGCGCCGAATGCTCGAGTGTACTTTTGTCGAGCCAGAGAGCATGTCTTTGTGTGGTGCTGATGCTCTTATGCTGATGGTGTTGGTGTTGGTGAAAGTAGTGAGGCGTTTGTTTGGATGACTGTGGTTGACTGTTGCAAGGGTGGAAGAATTTTACTTCTTTTTGGGCTGCTAGCAACTGCTGCTGGTGGGTTGACTTGTTGGTGTCCTTGTGAGGTTGTCGTGCCAACTTGGCTACGTTATTGCCGTCATGTGGCAAGAAATGCAAAAGATAAACGATTCATTAGTTGCCACAATATTTGACTGACTTTAATAGCAGTACGCATACTGCATATGTGAATACTATATATATATATATATATATATATATGCGGGTGTTTTATTGGTGCGCAATATTTTATTACTACTCAAATTTTATTATACTTACAGTACGAGACGCCTGATTGCAACGCTGCCGTTGGCGGCAACATGCGCGCCTTGAGTGGCTCTACCGCAAACGAATTACTGCAGAAGCGTTCGATTAGCTCAATACTGGAACAGCAACAGCAGCAGGATCTGCTTAACAGACGCAACGATGCCAATGATGGACTTATGTCATTTATAAATGGTGCGTTTCTGATTCTGTTTCGAAGGTTGTTAAGGTTACCTTTGAGTTAAATGTCATGTGGAAAAGTAGTTTTTTTAAAGTATATTATACATTTTAATTATATACTACAAAATACGGACGGAGAAATTTCATCATTTTTTACCTTTTGAAATCGGCACACAAATATCCTTCGAATACACGTTAAAATTATTATATTTATAATTCTTTATTTTTTTTCCCAGTAATTTAAACCGGGAGTGTCCGAGTTCCTTGTATAAATTGCATTTAAAGTGTATACGCTAAATTGCCATTAGCAAAAGGAAGCGCAGTAAATTTTCAAATTAGCTATTATCAAGTTTTAATAAATATAAATAACTAAATTCAATTTGTGGAGTATACGGTACGCGCGTATCATATAGAATAGCATTTGAGCAAAAAACTAGTTTCAAACCAGAGAACATGTTGGGTATTGAGGAACTGTATATGCTTAAGACACCAAAAGCCCTGCTAAGTGGGTCGCCCACGCAGGAGACATATGAATTTGGCATCAACTATGACGGCAAAACCATGGACAGTAGTAACACTACGAACACCAATACGAACACAAACACAAACAGCAGCAGCAGTACAAGCAAATCATCTAGCATTACCATTGACGAAAACCTTGGCACGATGGCAGCTGGTGATGGCGATGGCGATGGCATACAGAACTTGGCATACGACAATAACGCTAGCAACAACAATAGCACAAGCCAATGTAATTGCAGTAAGTTGCGCTGGCAGTGCCAAAAAAGGACTTCGTACGATTCGTTTCGGGATGCGGCATCTCGAACTTTCAGAGCATATTTACGCCTAATTTATTAGAAGCATTTTGAATATTTGCAAAGCGCTTGAAAGCCCCAAAATATGGCCAATGGTCAAAAGCTGCATTTGTATTTGCAGTAGTAATAGTAGTTTCTGTAGTTTTATATTTGATTTATTGATGGATGCGCCAAGTCAGCGATAACTGTTGACATTATTCATATTCATATACTTACATTTTATATACATACTATATATTTGCAGATCCAATCACACTGAACGATCTGCTTGGCTTCTGTGGCGGCAGCGGACCGGCAACCGCAGTCCATGCAACAACAACAGCAGCACCAGCCACAACAAAAGTAGCAACTGCAACGGCAGCAGGCGGCATTGCAAGCGGCGCCGGAGGTAACGGCAGCAGCAGCAGCAGCAGCGGCGTTAACAACTTGCTACTTGGCAATTCGGCGACTGCTGCAGCTGCCGCTGTCGCTGCTACTGGCGATTGCGGTCAAGTGTCCTATGCACCATTGACACCGAGCTCAACTCAGTCTTCGGCCTCGCCTGGCACCAAGTCAAGTTTTGATTACTTTCAGGTAAGTTTCGAACGCACAGTTCGTGCCTGGGACGACATACAAACAAACATATGTTACTACTACTTTATATATTGTAATTGCACCGAATTTGCACCAACTTCTACTCTGTATACTATCTAACTTTTAATGCTTGTGTCTCTCTGTGTACTGTGAAACTAAGGCTCGTGGACTGTTTACTAAATATCTTATGATTTTTGATTGACTTATATGTTGTGTATCTCTCTCTCTTTCTCTCTATATGTATTTGTCTTTTTATCTCTCCTTAACTCTGTGTGTGTGTTTGTGCAATTTGTTTTAATTTATTTTCTTTCTTTTTTGGGTGAATTGGCGAACTTAGTTTGAAAATGTTGCACAAAGTAACCCACTTAAGGCTTTCCAAAGATCAAACATCAGCTTCGATTGCTCTGCACCTTTATCGCCAAGTACGCCTTCATCTATTTACAATCGCTCCTTTCACAGTTCACCTTTAGTCAGGTAACGATATTGCGGCACCCTTATTATCTATGTGTGGTATTCACTCACATCTCTCCTCATACTATTTACAGTGACAGCAGCAATTCCTCCAGCGCCAACGGCTTGTCGCTAGATTCGATTAACATGCTTTATCAACAGCAGAGCTACAACAACTTGAGCAGCACTAACAGCGGAAATCTCGGACTGAATCTGCAGAATGCATCCACCCGCTCTAACTCACCTGAGAGCCAGAACAGCAATCAGTCCTTTAATGAGCCAAATCTATTGGACATGATTGTAGGTAGCGTTCAATGATGAAAGCACTCAATTTAATCAATTGTTTATTTGCAGAATTTGCTCTCAGTGAACAGCAACAAGTTGGCAACATTGCAGCAGCAACAATTTCAGCAGCAGCAACAGTTGCAGCATCAACAACAACAACAACAGAAACAACTACAGGAAAAGCAGCTACAACAACAACAACAGCAGCAGGCTCAACAACATCAGCAGCAGCAACAACAACAGCAGCAGTTTACCAACATTAATCGAAACTATGAGCCGCAGCTTTTAAATGGATCGCAGCAGAATTTTGATTTAAGCAATAATGATTGTCTTAATCAATGTAGTTTAGAGAACTTTTCCCTTATGGACATGGAACTGGCCAAACTGCAGAATTTGCAGCGTCTCAATACGCTCAAGTTGTTGCAGTCACAAACACAGCAAATGCCGTTGCTTAATCAATTGTTGCAAAGCTTTGCAACCAACATGCCCACGGCCGGCAGTTCGAACAATATGAATAACACTCAAACGGCAAATTTAAGCAATCTTGGTGGCAGTACGGGCAACAATGTCGGCGTGTCAGCTAGCTCTAATAACGATGCCACCGATTGGCATTTAGATCGCGTCGCCAAGTTTTATAAGAATTCGGCGGCAATATGTGAAGCAACATGTACTTGGAGTGGACAACTGCCACCACGTTCGCATCGTATGTTAAACTATTCTCCGAAAGTTTTTCTGGGTGGTATTCCTTGGGATATTAGCGAGCAATCGTTAATACAGATCTTTAAGCCATTTGGAACAATTAAGTGAGAATTTCAGCTCTTAACTATATATATTTAAACTCTTGGCTAATTCATTTTACCTTGCAGAGTGGAATGGCCCGGCAAGGAACAGCAGGCGGCACAGCCGAAGGGCTATGTCTATATTATATTCGAATCGGATAAGCAGGTGAAGGCCCTGCTCTCTGCTTGCGTGTTGCAAGTTGATGATTCGCATAGCGGCAGTAATTATTTCTTCAAAATCTCCTCTCGTCGCATCAAGTCGAAGGATGTAAGTTAAATGGCAAAATCATCATGTACCCTATTCCTAATATCTTTATTTATTCAGGTTGAAGTAATACCATGGATTATAGCTGATTCAAACTATGTGCGCTCCAGTTCACAAAAACTGGATCCAACTAAAACAGTATTCGTGGGCGCCTTGCATGGCAAACTAACTGCCGAGGGATTGGCCACAATAATGGAGGATCTATTCGATGGCGTGCTATATGCTGGCATTGATACGGACAAGTACAAATATCCAATTGGCTCTGGGCGCGTTACTTTTAGCAACTTTCGCTCTTATATGAAGGCTGTTTCGGCCGCCTTCGTTGAAATACGCACCACAAAATTCACTAAGAAGGTACAGGTGGATCCGTATTTGGAAGATGCGTTATGTTCGATTTGCGGTGTCCAGCACGGGCCGTACTATTGTCGCGAATTATCTTGCTTCCGGTATGTATGAGGTTGCAAAGCTACAAAAACAAATTGTTGATCAACTTATGGAAACTTTCTTTTTTGTGTTGCAGTTACTTTTGCCGCAGCTGTTGGCAATGGCAGCACAGCTGCGAAATTATTAAAAATCATAAGCCCTTGACACGTAACTCAAAGTCGCAGACATTAGTGGGTATTGGTCCTTCAGCGTCTTCCTCAACGATTTCGTTGGCGTCCTCGAGCAACCGTTTAAACATGGATCAAAAACTGCAGCAGCATAGTCACCATAATCATCAACAGCAGCAGCAACAACAACAACAGCAGCAGCAGCATCAAAAACGTATACAACTTCAGCAACATGCCAATCAGCAGACAAGCAACTTGAACCTTTTGTCAAATTCTGGGGCCACAAATGCAGCGGCTAATTCATTGTACAAGTATCAACAGCAACAGCCGATGATTTAAGCGCGTGTCAACTCCATATTTTGTACGCACTTTTAGCGTTCCCTTTTTAACATAATATTCCATATTTATGTTCAACGTGGGATGTTTTTTTGAATTTTAAGTGATTCCAAATTTTTTGCATTTTTAGGCAAATATGGAAAAAAAATTATTTGTGTTGCACACCCAATCACAATGAAAGTTGTAAATTTACACTCATGTATTTGATGTAATTGCTTGAACCATGCGATATGAAGTATACGTACATATACATATTTTTTCTTTTAGGCAAAAACCAAGGACACTAGTATTCATAATGTTTTTTGATAATCATGCTTACATATCAGCATTTAAAGCAGGCATTTGAATGCTAAGCGAAAACCCTAGCAACTTGGGCCATTTCAGTTATCTTACTAACTATATTTTGGCTAAGAAAGCTGCCTATATATATATATATATATATTTAAGTTAAGGCATTTTGGAACTTATTTTCTGTTTGGTTATATTTTTTTTTTTTGTTAAAGGTTTATATTTATTGTTATTGTGCTATTAATCAGAAATTTTATAACTTCTTTTTAATAAGCCAAGGCAGAAATATTATTTGGACTTGTCCCTTAAGCGTTTAAAACGAATTGCAATTTTTATACACAATTTAAAAATTGTGAATTTATATTATGCTCTTAAGTTTTGTCATACTGAAATTGTTATTTAGTTTTGAGTTTAGTTGCGTTTAGTAAATGTTTTTCATAGATTTAAAACATTCTTGTTGAACTCTGTTTTTTCTTTCTTGGCCCTCTTGGCGGAACTAGTGCTAATGCATTAAACTTTGTATATATATATATATCTATATTATTTATGTGTTACATTATTTTTCATGTATTTTTGAGAACGGATCTCGATGCTTCATATGTAATAAAAACCATTACATATTGTACTTTAACAACGCTTTAATTTAATACCATATAATATTTTTTGTAAACACACACGCTTTAAGCGCTACTACTATTTCAAACAAATATATAAACACAAGCAAATTAATTTTCAAAATTCAAGTTTTTTTTATTTTTTAACTACCTAACCAATGCTTAAGCAACATTAACCCCGCGCTTCCCATACTAATACTTGCCACTTAGTCATATATCAAATATTAAATTCAAACGAATTTAAGCATAAAAACAATCAAACTTAAAAATAATTTACCATGCAACATAAATACTCCAAATATATATTATGAATTGCAAACACGCAAATAGTGTGTTCTAAATCAATACCCTAAGTATATAATCTATTACGATAGTTATCAAATGAATGTTCATGAACGCTATTTAGGCATACATTGTTTTTATCCATTTCTTTGTGTTTGTTAGCCAGTAATAGTATGAACGTAATGATGATGTGAGAATGTTACAAGGAAAACATGCTCGCACATTAAGGACCTACAGGGATTTTATGGTAGTCTTCGAATAGCGCAAAAAGAAAAAAGAACAAAAAAAAAATGTTAATATAGCTGCCACAATGCAACTAGTTGAATTTGTTTAGTTACTAATAGACCTAAACAACAATAAGCAATTTTTAATTGATACAAATCTGAAAGAAACGCGGGTCTTAGAATATAACTTGGATGCCTCTTAGTATAACGGTTTCTGTTGTAGCGCCTAGCTTAGTTTCTTTTGCTTAGGAACTCAATCAGTTGTATAATATGATTTGAATGGCGATAACTACATTTAGTTGATGTAAGTAAATAAGTAGCTATAAAATATATTTAAAAACAAATGCTAGACAATTATCATGCATAGTTATTATATACATATATACCTATTATATACACATACATATATACTAGTGGTTAATATAACCTATACATGCCTATAAACACATAGTTATTGCCTTCAGTAAACCCAATAAATAGTTATTATTAAAAGCAAGACACCCACTCAAATGAAAGAAATCGCTTTAACGAAAACCACAAATCAAAATGCTTATACATGCATATACATATTTATTAAATGATATATATACATAAATACATACGTGCATATACCAATAAATATCTAATAATTTTATTGATGTTTGCATAATGATAATCAGAATCAGATGTCATCACAAAGAATATACATTCGATGAAGAATGTATCATCACAAAGAATATACATTCGATGAAGAATGTATCATCACAAAGAATATACATTCGATGAAGAATGGAATATATTTACCAATCCCATGGATGATATTTCATAGTAATCAACTAACAATGAAAGCGAATGAACATATATACACACATACGTATACATATAAAGAACATATACCTTTACTAGATAATAAATTGTATATATTGAAAGATATTTATATATACATAAAATGGTGCTTTAGCTGAATTATAATATAATTATATGTAATTCTAAGACTTCTATATATACCCAACAAAACAAATGAGAACAAGTCACCTTGTTCTTCCCGTATGATTTCCTACCAAAAAAAAATAAATTTAAAACGATTGCTGCGGCAGGCAGCGCGATTTTATTATACTATATAGCAAGAACGAAGTGGTTTTAACAGCTAAATCGACAAATACTCAAGCAATGCAAAAAAAAAAACATTTTGGATAATGTAATACACAAAATTAATAGATATATCAACACTTAACAGGCAGATTGTTTAACTTTTAAATAACTAAAATTTATATACTTTTACTAAACAACATTAAAATGAGAATCAAATACTTTTTAATGAAATTTTAGGGCTATTCAGTGGGAATCACCCCAGACCCAGAATTGGTACTCTTAACCTAAAACAAATCATACACATATATTTTTACTTTAATGTTTTTAACGCTTTTACGAGGAAACTGAATGGCGTTTTTAAATATCAACAAAAATTTTAAACATTTTCCACAAGTCTTTTTCATATTATCATTTAAACGATAATTTTTTAGCAATAATAAATACGTAAAAAAAAACAACAGATGAAAAATGTTGATAACAAGTTTAAGAAAATTTAATGTATCAATGAATTGAATAAAACGAAATGTAATGGAACCAAAATCGAACGCTTCCCACGCAAAACCGATAATATTAAATTTTAGCTAAGAAAAAAAATAGTATGCAACGTTCTAAAAAGAGCAGACTAGATACTTATAACAGAATATGTATTTTACAAAAATAATTAATTAATATGTTAATCTACATTTACGTTTAAGCAATTTCACAATATACTCTTACCAACAGCAACAAAAGGGATGGCATATTTTTAAACTCAGCTAAGGTGAAAAGCACTTATACACAAAAATTTACCTACTCTCCTATAAACAATATCTATGCATTCGCCGATATCTTTACTACGCATTAAACAACTTAACTATGCTAACTACATATACATGTATTTCTAGCTATATTTAATGAGAATATTTTTAAACAAGCATAATAATATTAAATACAAAAATGAGCAACAACACAAGCGACATGTGAAATACATTTTTGGGGGAACATTAGCAAACAACAAACATTTGCAAATTGAATTTTAAACTAACAATACTTGCACGGCAAAATGTAAAACATAATATTAAAGAAAACAAAAATAAGGTAATATAAACGGTTTTTAAAAAGACTATATACACACACACATATACACAAAGAAAGAATATTAAGGATTAACATTACTAAGCTTTTAATGTAATAATCAAGTACCGTAATAATATATATTTTAATAATGGAAAACTTAAACGATAATTGACGAAGCAAAAGTACATTCACACGTATACTTAACCTACTTTGTATGCGTTATTGCAAACATCATAACTGTTAAAGTATAGCGCGATTTGAGAAGAATATAATATTTGGGGCATTGGCTTCAACTTATTATAAGTGAGAACATAAGGGTCAAGGGAAGCGTTCTCACCCCTACATAATTCTAATTGATTTTCCCACCTTATATAGGATTATATAAACAAAATTACTGCAGTGCCATTTTAATTAGCTTCCAATAAGTAATATATTAATATATACATACATTTACACATATTAAATAAATAAATATATACATAAAAATATTATATATATATATATATATATATATATATGTATATATATATACATATAAATACAAGCAACCGATACTTGAAGATATACGTACATACCTAGTATATATGCATACATACATACCCAATTATGTATTTAATATATATTGTTATGAGCTAAAGTTCAAATTGCATTACGGTTATTATGTAAAAAAAATAAAGCAAATGGAACAAAGTTGAACATATTTTGAATGCAAACATTTTTGAACTTTTTGATGCTATTTTTTGTACAGCATTTTCAAAATGCTAAATAATATCGACTACAAAGCAAACATATATATATGTATACATCTTATGTATGTATGTATGTAACCCATTATTAATTCGAATACGTGCATACATACGATATGCACAGTGTGTATGGAAATCCTGCAATCAAAAAACCAGAAGAAAATCCAAAAAACGATTACAAATGAATTAACAAAATAGTTAGGCATATTAACTAATTAACGAAATCCATATATCTATTAATATCAACTAAACAAGTTTTTAAATGAATAAAACAAATATACGCGCTTAATTAAGTAATAACTAACAAACAAAAAGTAAATAAACAAACAATGAGCTAAAATAAAGACAACGCTATACTACAAACTTTAAAATAAAAAAAAATTTTATCTACAAACATAACAATGTATGTGTAAATTCATACTTACATACTTATTAAAAGAGCTTAAACGAGGCAGCAAAGTTAGACAAAACAATATTACCAAAAATCCAATTATTATTATAATTGTTAACATATATTTACATGCTTTTATAGCAACCAATTGACTTCGGTACAATAATGTTATTTTGTCACACAATATAATTTAAAGAAAATACTAAACAACAAAAAAGAAAAAAACAATAATAATAACAAAATGTATTTACAATAGCTCTTTTATTCCATGTATTTTATTCCTTAACAAAATATACATTACAAAATTCAAGACAATTCTTGCGAAAAGCTCAAAAAATGCAATTCAAAAGTTTAAATCTTGTAAACAATAATTATGACTGCTAACTAAAACGGACAAATAGTGCATAACACATGAAAACAAACAATATGATAAACATGATATATCCTCAAAGAGCCGACAATATATGAGCCTGTATATTAATTGAGTATGCAAAACTAAAAGATGTATTGTATATCACAATGAACAAATGAAGGAATAGATAATAAAGGACCTACAGACCAAAATACAAACAGCTTATTTATTTCCATCTTTTAGAAAGTGTATTAAAAAAATACTCGGCGAGCAATATCTTTTTAACGTATATAATTTATATTTTTCTTTGTGCTTACATATTTAATAACTTAATGTTTTGTTGCGAGTGCGTACACAAGTTTCCTGCCCTACGTATCACCACACACATAAGGACTAGCTCAAAATGCTGACCAACAATTATTGCCTTGTTATGGCACTTACTATTTGTTCAGTCTTCTCTTGGCAAAGATTTGATAAATGCCCAAACAAGCAGACATTGTGCCAATGGTGCCGACCTGGAAAGTGGAAAGTTTACCACCCCAAAGATAGCCCTTAGGTAAGGTACTAACAGCGTGCACAAAATCCAATGATATGCGGATTATAGACATCAATTCCAGTCGATGTTTTGCCAGTGACTCATCAATATTAGTAGGACTGTTAATAAATGTACATGTGAGAAACGCAAGTTTTGAAGAACTATGACAGCTTACCTGCTAAGCTGGTGGCTACGATTCAGTTTATCCTGATTTATATAAAAGTTGCGTAGAGTTCTGTAATCGATTAAGATATATATTAACTGTTTAGTTCAGTTGCATATAGAACGAACCGCATTAAATTTAAGTAAACTGAAAGCACCCAGAATATTGAATTGGCATTGTCCCAGTTATCTGCATGCTTCACATCAACAATCTTATGCTCAGATAGCCAACAAATCTTCTCAATTGGGTAATATAGTAAGTCCACAATATTGGCAGTCACGCCTAGCATGGCCATAATGCGATCTGGTTCACTCTCACCCAGTCCATACTCCAAAGCGTATTGTATCATGGGTATATCATCAATAAGACGTAGCGTTGCCCTTGCTCCAGAAATCTTGGAGCTGGCGATCGCATAACGTTTGGCCAAGTCCGGATTCCGCTTGGCATGGTAACCAGCCACCAGTTTAGCGCTATAGCAGAGCGCTTTCATTACCTGCAAAAATAAAATACTTTTAATATTAAAAAACTATGTGTGTATAATATTGCGGTTTTGCAGTGATAAATGACCTTAAACTTTATTTATACACTCTGCCACTTTGTTGCAATTTGTAAAATTACTTTGCAGTTACATACAGATAAAATATTATCAGCGATAAAAAGAACACAGCTAATGCTACAATCATCTTTATAACTGTTTTCCCTCTAAAGTGGTTTCTGATATCGCAGTGGGGAATTCATTTATGTAGGTCTTCCCTTGAGTGGTAACGTGTTTTGTTTACTTTGTCCATTATTAATATTGACTGGTATTTGTCTTTGCTTGCTTACCTTGGAAGTAATCAATAACTATTAATTAAATAGAATAGATGTGATGATTAAAACATACACAAAACCAAAAAATTTCATACAGGGCATATTTATTTATATTTAGTGCTATTTTTTCTAAATGACACTAACTAACCTTTCTCTCATAGCTTATAATCTTTTTTATTTCTTGCCGGGTTAACGTAATCTGTAGCATTATCTTGACTAGCGTCTCTCAAATACCATTGGACTCTAGCTGATAAAACTGTGAGACATTGGCGGAATACATACGGAAAGCGCAACAAGAAGTAAGGCAAGGTTCAATAATGCTGCTTCCGAGTATGCTCAAATTTACAGCCAATAACAGCGAACCGTGCACAGCAACAACAGTAACAAAAACCTGTTGATACGTCAGACTAAGCCCATCAAATAGCCACACAAGTTACCTGCCACGCTGCTGCCGATAATTAATTAAAATAATACATATTTTAGCTGGTTCATAATAGCTTACTTTATCACGACCACCATAGGAATCAATAATATCACAGAATTCGGAAACTAATTTTGTTGTGCTTCCCATTTTAATATGTTATTCTCTTTTTGGTCTGCTTAAAATGCAGTTCTTGTACTATGCACAAGTAAAATGAAGAAAGCGCAGTAAAAGCAACCGCGCAAACAACCGAACTACAACACAACACACAATTACTATCACTTTTCGAACATCTGTTATATTGGTGTTGATGGAATTTCCAAGTATCGATAATTGTAGCAGCTATCGTGTGCAACACCGGCAAAAACTTCACAGCTGCACAGCACTGCGCGAACGCACACACATAACGCGGATGCTTTAACGAGCTGCAGGACGGGATTAGGATTCATTGAAGGACCACGACCGAAAATATGAATTTGCCGAATGCGAACAACAATAATCACGCATCATCGCCAATCTACAGCAATAAGTCTGTCATAAAAAAGAGTTCTAAAAGCGATTTAATGCGGGCGGCCGTCGGATTGTTGCTTAAGCAAAAGAACTATGTAGTAAGTAAAATCATAATACAAATCACCTAATGAACTTTAATATGTATGCATAAACTTTATAGGGCAACGAAAAAGTTCGCCGATCGGATTTCGTCTTAATGCAAAACAAAAGTCAATTTTCGGTAAACAAAATGCTTGATGCCGATCTACATGGCGGCAACAATTTTACCTATTCTAACGTTCAAGTCATGACGAACAATCAACACATGGTTGACCAGCAGTTTGGACGCTTCGCGCAGTACGTCGAGGCGCAGGCGGAACCGTTGCGCGTCGAAATGAAACGCTTTTTTGCGCCAATGCTGTGCCATTTGTATCTGGAGCTGCTCAAGGCGCGCGAGTCGAAGGGCGCTGTCGAGTTCCTAAAAAAATATGCGCATTTGGTGGCGCCGGTTGACCTCTATGATGCGCCACTGCCCACAAAGATCAATGGCTGCTCAGTGACGAATGAGGCGCAGATTTCGGGTGCTTCCGATTGTCACATACGTTTTGCCAGCGAAGCACAGAGCACTGGCGATGTGGAGTTGGATTATTTTATGAAATTAGTACAAATACTGTCTGGCTGTACGAAACTGGAAACGGCCGAGTCAGATCCGACAGTTGCGCATTTTCGCTCCTCAAAATTCGAGCTGCATACAACAGCCCAGGTCATAGATAAAATTGGTGCTTTCTTGCAGGGACGCGGCCATGTGCTCATCATGAACCTACTGTATACCTGGCTGCACATTCACATTGTGGACAACGATCAGCGTCTTTTTACAGAGGATCATCTGCTAGGCATTACCGAAGAGCTTGATGTGTTTGATGGTTTTGAGCCAGACGAGGGTAGCTCCTCCTCAAGTGCAACGTATTACAGTCGCACCAAGTCAAGCAGTAAAAAGCGTTCTGCCGAGGAGATAGCCATAAAGTTAGAGTCGGATATTAAAAGTGAATATGACATGGAGGATGATGCGCCCATTGGTGATAGAAACAAAAGCCACATTGAAACCTGCCTTAGTACAATAAAAACGACATCAGAACAGCTTTTAAAAGTTCATGCAGATCTGCCATGTTTTTATAAGATTTGTGAACGATCTCGTGGAGTGACGTCCGCCCGATTAGATAGGAACGAATGCCACATGCTGGCAGGTTTTGATGACTCGTCCATTCAGCTGTGGCAGCTGAATCAGCATAGCTGTAAGGGCAAGAGTTTCTATAAACGTGCGGCACACTCACAATGCGAATGGGATCTCAACAATTGTGCGTACGAGGAGGAAGCGGAATTGACCAGCGACGAGGAAACAACGAAATGTAGCGCTGAGCAGCGAAGGGAACGTAGCAAAGAGCTTGGCAACAAAAATACGAATAACTCCTTGTAAGGAATCACAAACTTTGCTCAATATTTTATTAAACTATTGGCTATTCATTGCAGCAACGAATTTGGTGGATTGAAATTGCTTGGCCATTCCAAAGGTGTGACCAATGTACGTTTCTCGGCTCACTATCCGCTGTTTTATAGCGTATCCAAGGACTGTTCCCTGCGTTGCTGGCGTGCACATAATTTAGAATGTGCGGCCATCTACAGTAGTCACAATTATCCCATTTGGTGCGTGGATGAGAGTCCCGTAGGCCAGTATGTAGTCACCGGCTCTAAGGATTTAACCGCACGGTTGTGGTCCCTGGAGCGTGAGCATGCGCTTATTATATATGCTGGTCATACGCAAGATGTCGAGGTAAGCCTTATTGCTTTAAATATAGGTGTATACAAAGTAATCAGAATTGATTTTTCTTTTAAAGTGCATTGCGTTTCATCCAAATGGTAATTACTTAGCAACAGGCTCAGCGGATCATTCGGTTCGTTTGTGGTGCGCCACCAGCGGCAAGCTAATGCGCGTTTTTGCCGACTGTCGTCAGGCGGTCACTAGTCTCGCCTTTAGTGACGATGGCAAAATGCTGGCTGTCGCCGGTGATGAGTCTAAGGTGCGCATATTCGATTTGGCTGCTGGCGCCCAGCTCAGCGAACTGAAAGATCATACGAGTAGTGTTAGTTCCTTGGCTTGGGGGGAACACAATCATCACCTGGTTACTGCCTGTATTGATGGCAGCTTAAGAGTTTGGGACATTAAAAGACTAACGCCTATGAGGTGTGTTTATAATTAATTCAACTTGAATTTTTTGTAATAATACTTGTAATAATATTACAGCGATAGCGGCAGCACCAGCAGCACTTACTCATCATCGTATTCATCCTCGTCGTCATCATCAGCTACAACGAATCGCCTCTTAAGTGTTAATAGTTCCTGCCAACGTTTGGTCGATGTATTTTATGGACGCAGTAAAGCTCTATATTGCATAGGCACTTAAAAAAATTGTCATCGAAATTGAGTATAGTTTTTTAATGCTTTAAAATAATTTATTTGTAATAAGTCTGCATAATAAGTATTACCGTTACTATCAAGTGGAACAATGTGTTTCTTTTTCTTGCCTTTTTAGGAATTCAAAAGTAGCATACAGTCGTATACTAAAAATTAATTAATAAATTGTGATGATTTAATTCGCCAAAACACTGTGTACAAACTATATAAATACGTATACAAAGAAGATCATCATTATCATCGACTTCTAAGTAACAGTGAAATAAAAGTTGCACAAAGTGTGTCATTCAAATATCTTATTAAAATCAATGCAATATATTTATCAACTGAAACTATGCACTACAAAACTGCTAATAGTTTACTACAAATGTATATATGTGTATATAAATATACAATCAAATGTACTTACAATCATTTTGGACACTCGCACAGCCCATTGGGAGAAAACATGGTTTTTACTTAAATTTAAACTCAAATTTCTAGGGACAATCAACGCATGCTACTTAACTAGCGATCACTCATTGAAAACTAATCTTTTTGACTTTAAAGAGTTTTAGTATCTAAATTAAATATATATAGTAATATAAATATTGTTGTATAACATGAATAAATAATTGGTATGTAGTATTATGGTATTGAGACAGTCGAATCTGTTTGAAATTGTTAAATTGAATGCTTTCAGTAGTATCGACTTTGACAATCTGATCAATGTTGGGTGTTATTTATAACAAATGAGTAAAATTTGCCACCGATTCCAACTGACATCCCTTAGCGTTTGTGACGACCGCGTATAAATTGCAATGCCTTTGCCATTAGTGGTGCCTTCTTGTTTCGGATTGGAGCAGCTAGGTATCAGAAATGTTTTTTTTTTACTTTAGTATTAAATTTTATAAGAGAACATATGATTATAACTAACCAACTTGCGCAGCGTCACGACCTATACCAATCACACGTAACCGTGCATCGCCCACCTTAGCCGCATTGGGCGTGACATTAGACAGTGCTGCGACACGTGCCGCAGGCGTAGCAATAAGCTTGCCCTTTGTTCCATATTGCTCCTGCTTGCGCATTACGCTGCGAGGCGGCTTCACCATCGAGTCCACAAATGCCAATTGAGTTTTGCGCACGGGTGCCTCGCTGATTTTCTGTGCTGCTTTTATACTCTCAGCGATTACGCTCAGTTTTCGTTCTTTTTCTTCCTCGCAGCGCTGTAAATTTATCATTACATAACATATAAAAACGCACGTCAATAAGTTTACCAAAAACATTTCACGCCATGTTTCCATTTCCTCCCTTCGTTGACTGCGACAATGTCGCTGCACATGCTGCTGCCACAACACTTCGCTGTCCTCCATCAGATAGGGATTGTATTCTTCAAAAACCAATAGCTGATGTGGAGTAGCACGCTCTAGTACTGGACGCAGCACATCAAAAGGTACACCACCTGTATACTCCAGGGCTATATACAAACGTATACAAGGTAAAGAAGTTTAGCTTTCCTATAAAGTGTTAGTAAATTATCTAAGTACCATCAATATTCTTTTGCAGCACACGGGTACACAGGTCGAACAGCGAAGGCACCTGCAGAATTTGGCCAGTTCTTACACCTGAGTAGATTTTGGTTCTGTATAGGAAAATTGGATAATTAGTTGGACATAGCTATGTGGCACATTAACAACCAACCGCATTGTCTTGGATGATATGCCGGCTGCCAACGCCTCAGACTCGTTAAAATTCCTTGACGCTCTGTGCGCACTGTTACCAAATCCATGATTGAAGACAACATCCATTACTGTTTGATTTAGCGGCAAAGGCTTGTAATTGTTCGATATTGTGGGCAGTTCTAAGGCAATGCTGGGATCCAGCGGCTCCAGCTTTGCGGAAGGTGCCAGCAGCTCGGGTTTCTTAAATAATTAGAACAAATAGTTTCCATAATTACCATCAAAAAGTTGTTGCTATAATAGTTTACCTTTGTTGTTGACCTAGTACTGCTGCTGCTGGATGTGGGTCCTGTTGTTCGTTTCGATGAACTAGAGCTTGAGGTAGATACGGTTTTAGTTGCCGGCTTGGTTGGCGACCTGACTTTGTTAGACATCTTTCTGCCGCTCATGGGCATGTTGAGCATGCCGAGGACATCGTCAAAATTGGCTCCCATAGTCGAATCAAATTCGTCGGCTGCCTCCTCCTTAATTTCTTGGACATGCTCCGCCTTTAACTCTGTCTTTGATATTTTGGACTTGGGTGACTCATCTACAGCATGTGCTGGACTGCGTATTCGTTTTGATGACGATGACTTGGATGAAGATGAGGAAGATTTGTGTTTGTCTGATTTGTCTTTATTATTTTTTTCTTCACTGTGCTGAGTTTTGTCCTGCTTGGCAAATATAATGTGGAATATAGAATATAAAAAATTTTAAAACAAATAATAATCACCTCCTTGCTTTTCTCATGCTTGGATTTGCTATGATCGCTTTTGTGGCTACTGTAATGCCTTTGCTTGTTGCTGTCGCTGCTGCTCTTGTGATGATGACTGCTGGGCTGTGATGATTCCTTCGGTTTTCGATGATCACTAAAGCTGCTGCTGCTGCTCTTGTGCTTCTCCTTGTGATGTCTGTCGGTGTCACTCTCCTTGGCCTTGTTCTTATCATGGGTACTGCTTTTGTGCCGTTTGTCGCTTTCCGTTCGGCTTTTTGAGTGACTTTTACTGCTGCTGCTGCTCCTGCTGACTGTGCTTGATTTGGTCTTATGCTCGCCGTTGTTTCTTGGACGTTCGTGTTGTTTTTTATGTCGGGTCTCTTCACCGCTAGACGAATTGCTGCCTTTGTTCTCTTGATCGGGATCCTCTTCGCTTGAGCGTCTGTTTGCATCTTCTTCATTGCAATTGCCGTTTACTTTGGGTTCTTCTTCGGCAGCGACCATAGCCTTCCATTTTGTTACTAGAGTTTTGGCTGCAACACCAACATCGCCGTTGATTTTGCGCAGTGCATTAACCGTCTTTCCAATGCCCGTTTCCTGCAGGTGCTCGAATGTGATGGGCAGATTAAACAGCTTTGTAATACAGTGCAGTAACTGCAGGCACAGGTAGTAGAAATGTAAGATGATTCGATAACAATAACTTATACATGGGTTTAAGTAAGGAAAACCTTAAAAAATTAACATGGATGCAATATGTAGAATTAAGATAACAACTTATTTCATATAAAAAATACTATTTACAGAATTACTTTTTACCATGCAATAGTTAAACAAATATTTCACCACGACAACGATATCAGAATATGTTTAATACGTATATTGTATTGTATGCATTGTGTGTTTTCAAGGATATTAAATTTCCTGCAACCCTAAAGAACACTGTCTATTCCTGTTTCTCTTCTTTTGATAAGTAAGGGTAAATAGTTCAGAGGTCGGCTTTGGCAACTAGTAAATAAATACACGTATGTGTGCGTCTGTGTATATTTCGTGTAAGAAGTTTGTGCTTATGAGATGTATCAGTGTTTTTGTATCAGAGTATTCAATTTACCACATATTTATTTCATTTGCATAGCTGATTTTGAAGATGCAACAACATCGTAAACAAGGAAAACACACAATGTTGTTTGGTTTTGTAAGAGGGGCGGGGGAAACTTACGCGTGTCTCATCCTCGCCGTGGCGTTCAATGCTGCGCTGATAGTGTCGCACAACATCTGCCAAATTGCTAGTGGACGTCATCACGTTGGAGTGTTGAGTTGTGTGCAGTCGCAGTAATATTGCTAAGTTTTAAGTATTGAGGGCTTGGACTTTAAAAATGGCACGCAGGCAGCTTTACTTTTTCAGTAAGTTGCAAAAAAACAGGAAAAACTGGGGTCACACAACACAAAAACACAAAATATATCTCCCTTGGAGGAGATAAGTTTTTTGTATATTATCTAAAGTACATTGCTGTTTGAATATTAATAATTATATTTAATAACTATTTCACTTAACTGTGTGACTTTTCACTTTGAACTCATCGTTAGTCAACACTGTGCGACAGCAGCTGATGACGACCTGAGCAGCGTGAGCAAATTAAAGTCACGTTAAGTTGGCTGCGAACTCAGCTGATTTTTTGACATTTGCTAGCCAGCTATCGATAAAACAGCCAGTCGATACTGCATCAAAAACATTACATGTCTTGCAGTGTTGGCAACACTGTCCCCATTTTGTTGTGAATTATTATTAATTTTTTAATTTAATTTGTTCTGATCGTGCATACGCGTGTAACGACAGCAGATATCTTACGGTCCAAGTGCAGCATGCGCCAGTTTGTATAAACGGCAAAATCAATCAAGCATTTGAACGCGCCCAAATAGAAACGTGTTAAAACATGACCATGGGCGAGCGTGAGCCAACTTCGTCTCTCGTTCTGCCCGTTATACTGAGGCCTATTTTCACACAAGTAAGTTGCTTCACACAAACAAAGCTGTGGAGGGGGGCGTTGGCGTTATTCGCTGTCCCAGTTAAATGCAATGTTGCGTAAACTTAAAATTGTTTACAGCTCGAGCGACGCGACGTTGGCGCGGCACAGTCTCTGCGCTCGGCCATACTTAAATCGGAGCAGAATAATCCGGGCTTCTGCTATGACCTCGTTGCGTCGATCGTGCGACGAGCCGATCTTAATGTCAACCTAAATGAGGCCGTCTTGCGTTTGCAGGGCAACATCACTGAGGCTGATCGTAAGTTCCCACCTCTGTTCGTTTTATAAGTGATTGTGTGTGTCTGCTATTGGCTTAATTGTGTTTTGCATTTAATGTTTTTTTTTTTTGTTTTTCTTTGCACCAATATGCGGCGTAGTTAATGAATATCGCCTTACACGCACCGAGGAGCCGTTCCAGGAGCTGAATCGCAAGTCCGTCGCACTAAAAGTGATACTCAGTCGTATACCTGACGAGATCAACGATCGCAAGACCTTCCTCGAGACCATCAAGTAAGTTAAGACGTCATTTAGTTATATTTATCATATTATAGTCGGTCGAAAATGAGAGATATTAAACAGGATGCAATTAAATGTTTATAGCTAATTATTCCTCATTTCCCACTGACCACGATAAATGCATATAATCGAACATATTGTAATTATCAATTTACTACAGGGAAATTGCTAGCGCCATAAAGAAACTGCTCGATGTGGTCAATGAAATTGGTTCGTTTATACCGGGCGTTACTGGTAAGCAGGCTGTCGAGCAGCGAAAAAAGGAGTTCGTCAAATATTCAAAGAAGTTCAGCACAACGCTGAAGGAATACTTCAAAGAAGGACAGTAAGTTGGTGTTTTGTTATCATTAATTGTGCTGACGCTGTGTGTAAACAACAAGCAAATGGAATTCCACATATGTATATTATCAGCCGGTTTATTTAATCGTGTACTATCTGGTTTTCTTATCTAACCGTGTGCTGACCGAGCTTCATAAATATGATGTCATCCCATTGGCGTTACGATTTCTTTTATCTATCCGTTTATCAGTCAGGGGAAGTTTTGTGGCTTGTTTGTGTAT
Source organism: Scaptomyza reducta (assembly GCA_035044485.1). NCBI lineage: Eukaryota > Metazoa > Arthropoda > Insecta > Diptera > Drosophilidae > Scaptomyza > Scaptomyza reducta. The sequence continues at coordinate 37,536 of JAWNNV010000256.1, read as the reverse complement.
GCTTGTGCGCATTTTGCATTTAAAATCAAACTTAAATTGCATCAATTACTAACTTCCAAAAAGCCTTGAAGCATATTTATTACATGGTGGCAGATAATCGATAAGACGAAAATAGTTTGATTATTGACATTGTGTGATTTGTTTGGCTTAAAACATTTGCTAATAACGTTTTGCTAATCTTCTTTTCTCTACTTTCAGACCGAATGCAGTATTCATAAGTGCACTTTTTTTAATAAGGCAAACGAATCAAATAATGCTGACAGTTAAGAGTAAATGCGAGTAGAAAATTAAATGTTTTAATTAATGCAAATCTTAGTGGCATTTTAATTTTATGTTCTTACAACACACAACAAACTAACGAAAAACAAAAACAACAAAAGTAAACGAAAAAAAAAAAACAATTAAGCAAGGAACTTAATTTGCAATAGCAATCCATACCACAGCCTGTTATTAAAAACAAAAACGATTAATAGGTCTAACGTATATAAATAATTGTAATCATAACAAAAATTCCAATACACTAAAACACAAAATGTTTACAAGTTGAACTTTATTGTGCGCGTGTCTATTTTGTTTTGTTTACAATTTATTGTAAATAGCTCATTCTTTTTTGTTACCCACAACATAATATTTTGGTTTTAATTTAGGATCACAAACAAATTTAATGTTAGCAAAAAGCCAACAAAAAAAAAAATGAGAGATAGAAATGAACTATGAGAAAAAATACATAAAAAAGAAAGAATTTTTAACTGTTTTTAATTGTTAGAGTTTAAAATTTAAAACTATACATATAAAAAGAATACATTTACTTAATGATATGTTCAATTTGAAAACACGAAAGACAGTAGCTAAAACCGCTAGCAAACAAGATGAGAAAAAATTATTTTATTTTTAATAAATGTTATATGAAAATAAAACAAAATATAAGGAAAGAGACATAGAACTCATATTGTAGAAATAGGAAAACAAACGACAAATAAAAGTATTTATATTCAAAAAACAAAAAACTGCATTTCCTCACACCTACATAACATTGGCGGCCAACAGTTACGCTAACACTTAACAGTAGCAGGCATTAACATTTGCAACCCCAAAAGAGAGCCAAATGCAAAAGTATGGAGAATATTTCCCATTTTTCATTGTCATTTGACAGAAAAATCGATTCGTTTTCACACTGGGCCATTCTAGGAAGGCAGTTGGATAGAAATCAGAGTACAAACCAGCCGAGCAGCGCGACCGAGATGACCCACTTTTCGGTTTTCGCAATCATATCCAACTGCTGTACAAAATAAAGTTGCAATTTTTTTTTTCTATACTAGCATTTAGTAAAAAAAAACGCATTGTATATTATGTAAAACTAAAGAAAATACTGTTATCTAGTGTAAACTCTATGCATTTATGTAAATTGTCGAGCGCTAACGTGGATGTGGAAAACGGCGACCTGAAAATTCAGCAGTCCCAGCAGCAAGCAAGAAGCAGCAGAGAAAAGGTTCGCAAAATGTTCGAGTGTTCGCTTAACTAAGTATACCGAAAAAATAAAAAAACAAAAACCAAATTCAAAAACCAGTAACATAATCGTCTTCAACATACGCTTGTGCAGTTTTATAATTGAAAACAATAAACGTTGGTCAAACAAGTCCTGAAATTCAGGGCGAACAATGAAAAACGAAGGCAGTGGTCAGGCGAGCGAACGGGCACACGAAAAATTTCGCTGTACACCAAATGGGGGAAAAATGTTTTCTCAGCAGCCATCAAACTCGCCCTACGGCAGTTCGGGGTATGTGTAACGTGAATATTTGCATTGTTTCAATGAAAATATGAGGATTTCGCAAAAAGGAAAAGAAAAACATAATCCATTAACATGAACCCGTGTGTGTGCAGTAAAAATTTAAATATATGCAAACTACAGTGCTAAAAATATAAATTTAAAAAAGGGTGTTGTGAAAAGTAAAAGTGTAAATGCGATTGCCGTTGAGACTTCGGCAATGGCGTATCGATGAAACGATACAAAAAAAAAAATTCCAGCAAACCAACGTAAAAGTACACACACACCCACAAGCAGAGACAGGCACAGACAAGCAAACACACATGCATAGACGCCAGCACGCAATGGCAAAAAACACAAGCACAAATACACGAATATTGAATGAAAACGAGACATATATAAATGTTATGCAAAAATTCATAAAATAAGTGAGCCACAATTGACAAACTAAATGCATTTTGGACAAAAAGGCGCGCGCGCATTATGCACACACTCATACGCACATATTAACACACTTAGAACGTGAAATAGCCCAGTGGAAGTGGAAGAGTATGTGGAAGTGGAACAGAGCAGCAGCAGCAGCAGTTGTGCGGCTCGTAGAACTGGTTGTATGTGTTTGTGTGTGTGCATTTCATATTCATAGCCGGAGTAACAGCCGCTGCCGTAGTAGCCATGATAGCAGCAGCAGCGCCGAAAGATAAATGAACAGTGCCACATTTTGCTTTCGGGGGCGGTTTTGACACTTGGCGCGCAGTAGCAGCAACAAGAACAACAACAATAACCGCGTGGGAGGCCTAAAAGTTGTTTGCTGCTGCTGATGCGTGCGTAACAGAAAGCCTACGCACTCATACACAAACACAAATGCGTACATCGGTGTACACAATAAGAAAGAAAGGGAGCTGAGAAGAATGTAGGGAATGAGGCAGGTGTTTGCCATGCGGTCGGTCGTTTTGTGTCATTCGCTTTCTGTCTGTATGTATGCAAACAGTAACAGCAGCGATGGTAATAACAGCGCTGCCTTCTAACTGTAACAACTATTTTTGGATTTTTTCGCAACTATTATTGCCCTTATTCGTTATTTATTTATTTTGTTTGGTTGCTGTTATGTTTTGCTTAAATACTTATGTATATTTATGAATTGTTCCTTTTTTCTTTGCAAATGCAACGATCAAATGTCACGCATTTCCAAACAGAAAATGACAATAGATCAAAAACCAAAGACATTTTTTCTTTCCTTGTGTATGTGTGTGTGACAGAATTAATCGTGGTATGTGTTCAGTTCTGACATGTGGCAATCATTCAAAGACCCATGTGTGTGTATGTCTGCCTGTGTGCATCGCGTTACTTTTTATTTTATCAAAAAAGAAGGAAAAATGAAAAAAAGAAGCAGGGGCGGTTTTGCAACCAAAAAACTATGCTACGTTTTGTGAACGTATGTGTTCTTGTGTGAATTTTTGTTCCCAGCAGCACAGTACTATGTGCGTGTGTGCCTGTGTGTGTGTGTTTTGTGAGAGTGTTTGTCTAGTTATAAATAGCAAGATAGTTTTTGTGCTCGTTTTCTTGTTTGCCTCCATTCCTTTTTTCCACTATCTCTCTTATTTAGTTTTTTTTTAGCACTATTGAGGTCAAACTGTCAGCAGGATAGTGAACTTTATGAAAATTCGTTTCTAAAATTCGTTGACTTTAAAGAGAACTTTTTCTCACACACACATACATAGACAAGTGCTAGATACGAAGCGGGTGTTAAAGGTTGAAGGCAAATATTTAAAGATATATGGATGTTGAAAAAATAATGCTAACTTAACTTTAGAATACTGGATTGCATGATCTTATAATTAGTTGTCGAATTTTATTTAAGTGTGTTGAAAACCATTTAAATGTTTGTTAAAATTTAAAACCGATTGGATTTCGATTTTTATCAGTTGCATATTTTCACGTTTTCACTAAAAGTTTTTAAACGTGAAAAATACTAGAGCTAAAACTACTACAGAGCATTCTTCAGCATTCACCATGTGAAGAGAAGAAGCCGTTTCCTGCCTGTCAATTTGTTTGAGTTTGAGAAAGAAACTTGGGCCATATGCAAATTAATTGTTCTTCTCGACAAAATTTCTTTCACTCGAGTTTTTGAAAGGGGTTGTGAAGCTTGTGTGGACTTTTGTAACCTCAACATGTTGAAGTTCGATTAATTTTTTGCCGTTGCCACGAGAAAAGTTTTTAAATTGCTTGCTAGTTGGGCAATAGTTTAGAGTTCAATGACCCTCTAACTTCTTGACGATTCACAGTTGTTGTTGTAATTGGCACGTTCTTCACAATCTAGTGTTAAAATATCGTAATAGACTCACATGAATTTAAAGACAAAATGCGTGTCAATTTTCCATTCAATTTACTCTGATGGCAATTGCCCAAAAAATAAATTAGGTTAATACAGTGTAAAACAGCGTCAGGCCGCAACCTACATTCGATTGGCATTTGGTTAGCGGGACATGGGAGTAGGACGAAGAAATAGGCAAAGGAAGAGAAACAGACAGAGTCAGAGGGAGAGAGAGAGCAAGGAGTTTGCCCTGTGCACAGCCCATGTGTTTAATCCGCACTCGGAGAAGTCATTAAAATTGAAAGCAGCTAGCAGCTGATGTGGCATTATTTTGTCGGTTGTTAATTCGTTGACTAAATGTTTATAATTGTTTGACAAACTGTCAGGTTTACTTAAAAAAGTTTATTGACCTTTAAAGCGTATGAAAAATTAATAAGAATTATTAGCATGTGCGTGTGGCTAAGGATAAGACATACTATAAGAAAAGATATTGTCTGAGCCATAATATTACAAAAATTTGTGAAGGAAACAAGTGAAAAGTAAAGAAAACGCACACAAACCCATATTCTCAAGAGCTATTTAACGCCCACTTCATAATCATAATTAAAAAATTCTGCGCCTCCACACCCACACACACACACGCACATATTAAAGGACAAACAGCGCTCTGTTAACCCATTTACAGATTGTGTTAACATAGTGCCATTGCGCTTGCGCCAGTGTTGGTACTTGGGACATTTTACTCCCGCATATATATTCGCTCTCACATAACTCTCACACTCACCGCAACTCTCATTCTCTTTCACACATATAACATTGGATAATGCTGTCATCTTGGTCGCACACTTCAATTTTGTGTTATACAGTTCAAAGATAAAGCACTAAAAACACATTGTTGCTGTTGTTTTTCCTTTAGCAGTTGAGCACACAAACACAAACACACGAATGAGCAGTGGCAGATCAAGAGCACTGTGCATAACAGCAACTAGTGGCCGTAATGAGACTTTGCTGCTATTGCCCTTAGCATTCGACTGCGCTTCGCCGTGCTGCACACACGACTAATTAAAACGTTATCAGCAAAGAAAACACACATATTGAAATATTTATCAGAAGTGGTGAAAACATCGACTAAATTTGGTCGTGATTGTTTTGTTGCAATGATTTTAAGTGATCAACAAAAAGTTAACACATTTGGATTTACAAGGTGGACTGCAATATGAGGTAGGCTGTACTTTTGATATTTAAGCGATAAACAAGGCTGAAAGGCATTAAATGGTTGTCACCACCACCTCACCGGAAGAGCGTAAAGTAAATGTCACAGTCCACCTGCTGAATGCTGTCATATACGCCCATATGGGCGTGGCATCTATCCATAGCAGCAGCAAAAATAGCAACAGCATTGGGATAAAGCCTGTCGTTGCTTTTAAATGTCATGGAACGCAAAAAGTGTGAGAGGGCGGGTAAACGACAAAGTAATTTCGTATACAACCCACCAGCCAACGCCAACGGCATAATGCAGTTTGTGTCTGAGTGTGTGTGTGTGTGCAAAAAATGTATTAAAAGTCGATATCCATTTTCGGAATTTCCCATGGTTGCTAACATACTACATTCCACTACGAGCCGCGTAAAGTGAATCAAATTGAATTTATGCTGCATTTTATTATTGGATTTACTAGCTAGAAAGTGCAAGAAACGCTAAAATACACTAAATGACCGAAAATCTATTACACCAATGCAATTTGTGGTATCTCCTGTTAGACATAACGATGATTTTGTTATTTTCACATTTATTTGTGGCTTTCCTTTCCAGTCTGCAAACATTTTGCGGCAGTCTAGACAAACAGGCGCTTCTTTAAATACCCTGTTAACTGCAATATTTAGAGAGTATAGAGTAATTCCTTAAGCAAAAACAAAAAAAAATTTAATTGGAACTCAATAAACTTAGAAAATAATTATTGTTTCATTAACGTTGATTACAGGATACTAAAACAAATATCATATATATATATATATATATATATATATACATATACATATATTTGTGTACATGCTTGTCATAACGCAGATGTTTATTAACCACGTGACACCATGTTGTATGAGTAATACAACTGACTGTACAAAGTGAGCGTGCGAGTCTACTTGTGTGTACATATCACAGTATATATTTATTTGCAATTACAGACAGCGAAATCAGAGTGTTAGAGTGCAGTGAAAGTGTTGGACGATTAAAAAAGGGAAGAACAGTAAACATTATAGACACGGCAACACGGTGGCGTATGCGTAATATTGAAAATAATAGTGAGAGCTCCTTAAATGTCAGTCCCGAACACTTTTGGCTAACTTTTTTGAGTGAGCGTGACTTGAAGGCTGTGAACCGGCCTTCAAATGCGGTCACAACTGTAATTAACCTATAGTTCAAAGTTCAAAAGGCGCGCGCACACAAACACACACTTGTGCCAAGTTGCGAACGGGCCCACATTCCAATTATACAGCCAAGTAAACCAGTTGACCAATTTCCAACATAAATAAATAAATAAGTAAACGAAAAGGCCCAAAACGAGCCAGCCTTTTGGCTGTTTAAGTATTTTGTGCGCCACCCTCGGAGTGATTTATAGTAGCCAAGATTCAAGCACAAGATTGAATGGTATATTTTGTTTATGGTTTTGCAGTCGTCAGTGGGCCAGCCCCAGCATGCCGTACGAGTCGATGCACCATCATCAGTCGGCGGCCGCTGCCGTGGCCGCCGGCGTATCGCCCAATAGCATGCTGGACGGGCTCAGTCTGCAGTTGCGCGATGCGGAAATGCGACGCACCGAGATCGAGCGAGCGCATCAGGTGAGTCATCATTGCAGCATATTATACATATATAAACGATAGTAACAACCCATTTTTCTTTATTGTGACAGGAAACTCTTGCACAAATACGCAATTTAAGCGGCAGCGCTCGTCCCGACACCGAGGCAGTGGAGAACCTGCAGTCTCGAGCTCGTGAACTGGAAAAGAAAGTACGTATTCTGTATGTATTTGATACGCTGTACATTACTCAAGCTTCTTGTTTAGGTGGCGCTGGAGAATGTACATTGTGAGGAGCTGCAAATTGAGCTTACTGCTGCGTTAAAGGGCAAGGCAGCTCGGTCCTCTCATCATCCGCAGCATCAATCGACTTCGGTCTCTGCCTCAACATCGTCGGCATATGGCACAGGCTCAAACATTCCAACATCGGCCAGCAGCTCCACCGTCACTTGGGCACCGACAATCGGTCACCAAGACCAAGGCACCGAGATTGATATAATAATGGCTAAGATTGAGCAGGTAAGATAATAAAACTAGGATAAAAAGCAGCCGTTCATTGTATACAGAAGCAATTGTGATTTGATTCCATATTTCTGACTTTCGTCTGTACCAAAATGCTTAAATTTTACCTCACTATTTTTTATTTTTATTCTCCTGGGCATAGTACAAGTTGTTTCTGGTTATTGTTTAGCATAGATTGATTAGATTTATTCGTATTACACACGCATCCCACATTTTTGACTAATGAAATTGTTAAATAAAATTGCGTGTGATTTTGTATTATTTGTGGCAAGGTTTGCAATGACAACAGCAAAATAAAAGTGTTAGAATGAACAAATTATACATTTTTGTTTGTTAATGTTTAGTGATTTACAGTTATGTTGTGAGATTATTATGTGATGTCTTTATAGTTTTGTGTCGCTTAGCTAGAGTTTAAGGAAGGAGCAGCTTTTCAGCATCTGCTTCAGTCAAAGTTAAGTTATGAGTTGACTTAATGCCGATTTTAGACGAGGATGAATCTAAAATACTGTCAATACTATCACAGCTGATCGCTTCACAATCGTCGGTAATACTTGATTCAAGTCCAATCTGTGTGCCGCACTCAAAACTTAGTGGTAAGGCCTGTTGAAAAAGGTCCTCGCCCGATTTGCTTATCTGCAGCTGGCAGCGCATCTCTTCATTCTCCTCTACCAGCTGTTGAATTGTACGCTGGTTTTGCTTACTATCCTCCTCATCCAGACTCATAGTGAATAACATGACTAGTGTCATTTCCTCAACACGCTTCTCCAGGTTGTTGGCAACCTCCTGAAGTTTAGCCACATACTTCTCCCGTAGGTTATGTCTCTCGTAAAGTATATTGCTATTACAATGCTCGTTGTACTTCTCCATAATATGTTCAACGCCTGTCTTGCACTCCTCCACGGTTTGTTGCAGCTCAGCATTTTCCAGCAGCTGATGAACCCGCTTATCGTTTTTGCAATGCTTAACCATATTCTTTAGCAATTGATCGTCTTGAACAGCGCAACATTCAATCACCTTTTCTTCCACATTTTGACTTTCGGCCAGTAGGCTTGACGACTTTAGCAATAGCTCATTTAAGTCACCAGATAACTTTTGTGCGCTAATAATCAGACTTGTTACGGTAATCGGTGCGTTTGCCATTTTGGTTATAATGCCTTGTAGCTTCCTTTACGTTTAATTTGGATATTAGCCTAGGCCAATTTCTGATTTTTTGTTGCTGTTGACTAAAAAATGCTGAGACAATGTTTGTGTTTCCTATAATATTTTATGAAGCCTACTTGGACTGCCAGTGAACTGTAAAACAGTGTTGGAAATACATTTCGGCATAAAAAAGTTATTAATGCATTGCATTTGCAGGATAATCGTGTTTTGGCGGAGCTGGAACAACCGCGAACTTCTGCCAGCGCCAGCGCCAGCGCCAGTATGTCAACGTTACCACCCAGTTGCATGATGAACGCGGGAAATAGCGAATTTAGAAGCATATCAAAGAGTGGTAAGTTGAAAGTAAATTTTATGATATTTAAAGAGCATCATTTCTGTTATTATGTTTGTTTGTAGAACTCGAAGAAGAACTGAATCGATATAAAAGAGCTGTGCTCGGTAGCGGATCGGGCGGCGGTCTTTCGGCTGTATCGTCCGGCTACTCGAGCCTGCCGCAATCTTTGGCCTCCACGCTGGCCAATGGAGCCAGCAATAGCATGAGCGGCACCAGTGTTGGCTCCCACAGTGCCGCTGCTGCCGGCGGTGGCAGCGGTCTAACATCCATATCGGCCCATATGGTGCCCAATTCAATCAGCGGCATATCGTCGAGTCTGAGTAGCCATGCCATACATTCACTAAATACGTCTGCCTACGGGGGTGGCCAGAGCTCCGTTGATAAGCTGCTGTGTGGAACTAGTGGAATATCTGGCATTCCACCATTGCCGGTAAATATTCACACGATGAAGGCTATGCCATCGGCATTAAGTCAGGTAAACCAACTATTTTCAATTGCAATGAACTACAAGCAACAAAAAAAAAGAAAGATAAACCAACAACAAACTACTATAAATGCAAATCAATTTGTTATTAACAAATCAATCAATTGCTTTGAAGCCTGGCATTCGAAATGGCTTTTGGCTCCCCTTTTGTTGGTGATCATCTACTATCAGCTTCAAGTAGCCTTCGTGTTTGTTCATTTGTTGATCATCCGTGCTAAACATAATGATGGCCTCTGCGATTTGCCGCTCATCGTGTAATAAATCAATCATCTATTGTGCTTTGTTGTAGTTTCATTATTGAAAATATTTACATCAACGTTATGTTGCCACTACACATATAAATACATAATACCACACAGACATTCACACATCACTTACTTAAATACATACAGAAATGTACATATATGTAAATTAACCAAATAAAATCGATTAGCTTTCCATTTAATTTATATTAATTTCAAATTGTAAAGTATACAAACTCCAATAATATTTTATATATATTTATTTTTTTGGTTGATTTATTTTACGTAGCATACTTTTTTGGGCATTGACATTTCCAAATGCATGCATGTTGATCTGTAAGCTTTCACGACTTTTTCTTAGAGTTTAATTTAATAGTCACATTTTAAGATTATCATAACATTTGATGTTTGATAGAACTTAGCATATTTCTGATACATCACTTTTTATTTGTGTTTTAAAATCTATATTTATAGTATTTACTACTTAATTATACAGAATAGAGACCACAATTAACTTTCTTTATACCCAACTATTTCAAATATAATTGTACCTTCTAACTGCTTACCTACTCATTCTACTTCTTCATAGCTACCGCTATTAATACTCATATTAAAAAAAAAACATAATAAAATAACATTCCCCATATATTATTCTCCATAGAGTATACATACACATGCATATATAAAGAAGAACTAATAATATATAAAAGATATTAAATCTTTAGCAAAAAGTGTAGAATTTCTACGCTTTCAATTTCGATGTTTAACTAACTAATCCATTGTTAATACTACAACATTCTGTTCATATCAATTGCTTGGAAACGGCTTCAGTTCACATAGCAACTAATAGACTCATATATATATTTTTTTGTCTTCGTCGTTATTCACAACATAATCAAAAAAAAAATATATATACATGTTCTCATAGCTAATATATATGTATATTATGCTGATTCTAGCTGGCTTTACTGTTATATATTGACCAATAAACATCTACTCTGTGATCTCTTTTCCCGTTTTATGTGCTCTCTCTCTCTCTCTTGTCTCTCTCTTTCTCTATTTCTATCTCTTTGTACATTAACTCGATCTTCAATTTGTTTCTCTTCCTTATCTTCGCTGAAACTTTGGGGTTTGCCTCGCAAACTAACCGAAATCTCTCCAAATCCATGTGTTTTTATGTCTATGTGTGTGTCTATACAATAACTATCTATATGTGTGTGTTTAAAAACCGTCCAACTATGTATACTAATACTACACTAACCGAAATATCCACCACCACAATAACAACAACCAAAACACAATGTAAATTAAAAACCAAAAAAAAAAAACTCAAAAAATTATTTGCCAAAACGCACATGAAATTGAACATTGAAAATTAAATTTGAAATTGAAAACGAGAAGCGCGGAACAATACAACTATACAATTTACAGAGCACAACCATGCCCCTCCTGTCACTCAACTCGCATAATCTGCCGCCCGGCGGCTCGACAAGCTACTCAGCCCTGGGCCTCAGTGGCGGCAGCGGCGTCGTCGGCACCTCGCTGACCCATCCCACCTTGAGCAACCTCAACATGCTTGACACGAGCACACTCCTTGGCCTGGGACCAGTTGGCGGTGGCATAACGGGCGCCACTTCGCTCTACGGCCTCAGCGCTGGTGCTGGCGGTGGTTTGGGCAGCTCCTATGGGCCACCGTTCATGGATGCAGCCTCAAGCGCTTCCTACCCATTCACATCAGCTGCGTTGCGTCAGGCCTCCAAGATGAAGATGCTGGATGAGATTGATATACCGCTGACGCGTTATGGTAATCGCAGTTCGCCCTGCTCACCCATTCCTATGCCGCACAGCAGCTGGGGCCTGGACGAGTTCACCGATGGCCTCAGCGCCTCCATTATGCACAATCGCAGCGGGCTGGCGCTAGGCGCCCTAGATCTAGACAGTGAGTATAGAGGCGCTTATATGTTAAGCCTGACTTCTCAAACTTTCTGTTCTTAGCTCGCAACCACGCAATGAACGGCGCCAGTGAACCACAGGTTGATATGTTGGACATACCGGGCAAAGGTCGTTGTTGTGTTTTCATTGCGCGATTTCCCTACGATCCGCCAGAGTAAGTTACCTTAAACCGAATTTGCATATTGTGTTAAAACAATTCTTACCTCGGACTTGCAGAGAAGCTGAAGGCGAACTTTCCCTTTGCGCCGGCGACTATTTGCTGGTGTGGACCAGCGGAGAGCCGCAGGGTGGTTATCTGGATGCCGAACTACTAGATGGACGTCGCGGACTGGTGCCCGCATCGTTTGTACAGCGACTTGTGGGTAAGCTGGAACTTCAAGCCATCATCTCAAGGAATGTTTAATGATTTCTAATTTACTTGCGTGTAGGCGACGATTTGCTGGAGTTTCATCAGGCTGTTCTTTCAACGTTGCGCGATGCCGAAGATGGTTCCATGCAGTGCGACACAACGTCGCTGCCTTCCTTGCCGCCGCACAACCCATTGCTCACACACACGCACGAGGATCTGGCACGTTTGAGTGAGACGCACACCGATCTGGAGCACGACCAGGAAGACATTAGCGATAATGGTAACTACTTACTCCTAAATAATAATTTCAATTTTTAATGTTTGTTTTTGATTTGGATTCTGTGCAAATGGCAAATGTGAGCATACAACTTTTTGAATATTCATATTAAATGTAGAAACGCATTGCATTCGGCTAGAATATTATTGAACTTTTAAGCTTCAGACTAATTAATAAGCCTTTTCTATAACAGTTCCAGCTCCGAAGCATTTGACGCTGGAACGGCAGCTGAATAAGAGCGTGCTCATTGGCTGGTCACCACCGGAGCCGGTGGGCTATAATCTGATCGACAGCTACCATGTCTATGTTGATGGTGTGCTCAAGGTTACAGTGAAAGCCAACGAACGCACACGCGCTCTTATCGAGGGCGTCGACTCCACACGGGTTAGTTAGCAATAACAAAGATTATATCATAAGCAAATTCAATTAAGGAATTTATCTTTTCGCTTTTAGCCGCATCGCATTAGCGTGCGGAGCGTTACGCAAAACCGTCAGACTTCTAGGGACGCCGCCTGCACAATGATCATTGGGCGAGATACTTCGCACTTGGGCCCCTCGGCGGTGCGCGCCTCGCACATAACGTGTTCCTCGGCGGTTATCTCGTGGCTGCCGGCCAATTCCAACCACCAGCATGTGGTGTGTGTGAACAATGTGGAGGTGCGCACCGTCAAGCCGGGCATGTATAGGCACACAATAACGGGCTTAGCGCCCAGTACCCAATATAGGGTAACCGTGCGTGCCAAGCATTTGCGTGCCGTTGGCCAACACACGCAACAGACACCCGGCCGACCCGGACAGGAGGAGGCACCGGGCGCCTATGCCGATTTTCGCACACTGACCAAAGGTCTGCCCGATCCGCCACAAGATATCCAACTTGAGGCTGGTCCTCAGGATGGTACCATTTTGGTGACATGGCAGCCGGTTCACAGACCCACGTCCACGGGGCCTGTAACCGGCTATGCTGTGTATGCCGATGGTAAAAAAGTGACGGACATAAATTCACCAACGGGCGATCATGCACTCATCGACATCGGCAAACTGGGCGTCTTTAATCCTCGTGCCGTTACCATACGCACCAAATCTCGCGATTCACAGTCGGCGGACAGTGCGCCCATTTTGATACCAAGTGAGTGATAGTTCCCCCTCATTCGAGCTCTTTCGATAGTTCCCGAATCTCCCTTTGTAGACACCGTGCGTAACGCTGTCGCTCGCCGGGGACCAAACCAAATGGGCATGGGTCCGCAGTTGCCGCAGCATGGCATGACCACGCAACAGCAGCAGATGGGCATGCCAGGACAGCCGGGTCAGATGCAGTCAAACATGATGGGTGGCCAGCACGATCACACGCAATTTGATCCCAATCAAATGCAACAACAGCAGCAGGGCATGCAACAAGGCCAACAGCCTGGGCAGACCCAGCCGGGTCATCAGGTTAGTGTAGTCCGTGTAGAGCAGTTCAATGCCAGCTCCTGTTCTAGATATATTTATATTCAGAGATCAGTTGACGCTGGTATTCACTGTACATACTTCCTTATATAAAAAAAATTATGTTCGTATACTCGTTTTCTTATCATTTCGATGATTGGTCGTCAGTTTTCTAAATTTCAATCTAAAAAACACACCACCCTTCACGATATTGTACAGAAGGTACTACAATTGTAGTTACCAAACGTACATTTTCATCAAAAAAAAAAAATAAATGTATCAACAACTCCAATCTGAATGCTTAAGCCCCACACAAAAAATACTTTTATAATTTGTATATACAAACTATCTGCACCATTAACAAAAAATGGAATGGAAAAAAAAAACGAAAACAAAACACATACATACATATATTTTATTAACCAATTTATGTTTAGTTTGTTACTACATTTTAAATTTAGTTTGAGTCTACATTAACTTAATTCCGAGTTAATAATGGATATTTTCAAAGGGAAAAGTATTCGTTCAACTACTTTCTATAACTTCTTTGTCGCTCTATTCAAGATCTTTTATGAATTGCATTTCCTACTTTATACTTACTTACTTCTTCTACAACCAGTTATCCTATTTTCTATCAGTTTGTTTGCAAAGTACTATAACCACATTATATACAACACTCTATATATAAAATATTTGACAATCGCACAAAAATTCACACACGAAATTTGTAAAAACTTTAAATATGAAATGAACTGTTTGCAGAGAACTGTGAGAAAGTAATACTATATTTATAAGAAAAGAAAAAAAACAATTGAATTGATACTAATAATTAAATTCCCCCACCAAAAATAACAAAAACCAAAGAATTTTGTATGTACCTAAGGTTATTATTTAACTAGTTAACAATTTTCTGAGTTCTTTGAAGAGCTTATGCCAACTTTATGTCAGCGTTTGATTGTCTTTTGATTTTGGGTTAATGTTAGCATGTTCAAAATTGCTGCTCTAAAATACAATAATTTATTAACTTAATTGACTGAGAGTTTATCAAATAGAATTTTTAATACTTTAACAACAAGTATTGAGTGGAAATGCCAAACAATTGTATTAAGGAAAACACAATGCAACGAACAATTTTAAACAATACAAGTTACATATTCATTTTCATTATATGAAACCAATACTGAAACGATACCGTTAAACCCGTTACCGTACCGTACCGAATCTTCTTCGAATCGAATCGTTAAACAGCCCGACGGAAGCTCCGGCTTGTTAGGTGGCCTGCTCGGTGGCCTCTTCTCGAAACCCACACAGACTCAAGTGAACCAGAATGTAAGTTATACCCACAACATCTCTCACCATACTCATTCGTATTATTCAAACACAGACACACTAAATATACACAGCTAATATAAGTTCTGTAACTGTAACACTTTTGCCTAGATTAAAATACTCATGTTAAGAGTTCGCTGCATTTTTAATAGTAATACTTATAATGCCGTATTTCTATAGCTTAACAAAGTACTTAATTATATAAAAAGTAGAAATATGCTTTTCCCAAGCTTTATAGTACGAAAACAATGCTATGTGCGAATACTTATTAAGTTATATCTCGCATTATAATTTAAATATATAATTAAACGGTTTTCTTATTTTTATAAATGTTTTCCAAAGGTAAGCGTGTGCCTCAGGGGGGTTTCAAAGATATATTTTGCATGGATAGTCAAGGGATATAAGTACTTACATTCCTTTAAGACGTATCAATAAGTATAAACAAAATTAAACATGAATTTAGTGATTTCAACTTGAATCAAGTAAATTTTGTTAAGGTGTTTTTTTTTTGTTATTATTTAGCGTAGGCAAAATTCAACCATAAATGTTTTCAAATTATCAATTGAATAATGAATGACCTATATTAATATTGCATATTAAATACTACATAACCGAGCGAGAACTAAGATTAATGTGGTTTATGCTAGCTTATAACATTGAAAACCTTTTGTAATATATAACTAAATTATGTATATTGTACGTATTTGTTTGAACTAGTATTCAGCAGGTTTTGCATAACTGCAGTTCATATTAGAAACATTTGTATAAGTATAACAGCAACACATACACATATACATATACGACAAACAATTACCTGATCCACCATCTACAAGCCTATGTAGATATTTATACTCAGATTTGTGCTTTCTTATTTCCGAAAAAACATTTAACAAAACCTAGCTTCGTAATTTGCCTCTGACCTACTATCAGCCATGGATATTATGATTTTCCAATTGTTTGTATTTAGCTTCTACTTAAAATTCTCTTTAACACACAAATACACATTCACACACACACACATACACACACAGTAAATACATAGCATATAAAAATACTTATATAACCTCTTTAGTTGTGTCGCGCTTAAACGCTATACGCAGACGCCCGCACACATTGCTAAAGAAAGTACCTCTCTCTAAAGACAATGTGAATGAAAAACAGAGTACAAATTAAGAACAATCTTTGCGATAAACTAAAACAAGAAGAAACGCTAACAAAATTTCAAATTCATTTAAATTAATTCAAAATCATGCGCGTGCTGTCATCGATCGACCAATTTATCGATAACCAGGGTTACCAGCCGGGCGCCACACAGCGCGGAATGGTGCCAGGACGACCCCAGGGACCACAACAGCAGCAACAGCAATACGGTGCACAGAATCCAATGGGTGGACCCCGTTTTCGTGGACCCGTGTCGGGCCAGACGGCCATGCAAAACCAGATGACTGGTCAATTGCAAGGTCAGATGCAGGGACAGATGTCGGGTCAGATGCAAGGGCAGATGCAGGGACAGATGCCGGGTCAAATGCAGGGACAGATGCCTGGGCAAATGACTGGGCAGATGCCGGGCCAGATGCCCGGTCAGATGCCCGGTCAGATGCCCGGTCAAATGCCCGGTCAGATGCCCGGTCAGATGCCCAGTCAGATGCCCGGACAAATGCCTGGCCAATTACAGGGTCAAATGATCGGTCAGGTGCCAGGTGCCATGGGTCCACGCGGCCCTCTCAATCAGCAACAACAACAGCAGCAGCAGCAACAACAAGGTCAAATGATGCCTGGCCAACAACAGCCGAATCAACAGCAGCAGGCACAAAAGAAGCCACGCTACTTTGTGGCAATGTTCGACTACGATCCATCCACAATGAGTCCCAATCCGGATGGATGTGACGAAGAATTGCCATTCCAAGAGGGTGATACTATCAAGGTAAGCTCATTGTTATTTTGCTGTTTACACAGAACCACCAAAACACTTTGCAGCCACTGCCGCTGTTGCTAACTATTTAGGCGCCGGGAACTTGCTTCAGTTCGTCTCAATCGTCGTTAATACAGAAACACGGGTAAAGATCATCACGCGAAAATCAGTAATATCAACAAATCAGCATCAGTTAATCTGGAATCAGCGCTTGCTCTGAATTGGATGCAGAATTGGAACGATGCCAGAAATGAATTTGGCTGCGCTTGCCGCTAATTGAATGAACTTGAATCAGTGCATGTTTTTCCTTCGCCCGCCACGCCCCGCCCCAGCCCCAACCTACTTCATTCAGTTGAGATTGTTACTTAAAACATCAGTTACATAATAATGCCTATCAATAACTAAACTATGTATCTAATATTCTACTACTACTACTACTTTACCTATTACCCACACTAAGTAGACGTTGTTCTCTTCTCTAATAGTTCCATAAATATCCGTTAAGTTAGCAATATGCACTCTACATATACACTACCAAAACTAGCATTATTAATGTCTTTAATCCTTTTGGACTTTTGTTAACACTTACTTCCGTTTATTTCGCGCCTTGCCGCACATACAGATCTTTGGTGATAAGGATGCCGATGGCTTCTATTGGGGTGAGCTGCGTGGTCGTCGTGGCTATGTGCCGCACAACATGGTCAGCGAGGTGGAGGACACCGCAGCCCAAATCACTGGCGGTCAAATGGGTGGCACCATGCAAACAACAAATACGCCTGGAACCGCACAAGTTATGCCCGGTCAGACTGTTCCACAGCAGAGCATGCGCAATGTGAGCCGAGATCGTTGGGGTGACATATATGCGAATATGCCCGTGAAACGAATGATTGCTCTCTATGACTATGATCCCCAAGAATTGAGTCCGAATGTGGATGCCGAGGTGAGTAGCTACAATCAAAGGCGAAGCACTCATATGAATAATTTTTGTTAAAATTACATTTGCGACTCGCTGATGGCATTCGTTTTGTGCTTGCAGCAAGTGGAATTGTGTTTTAAGACGGGTGAAATCATACTCGTTTATGGTGATATGGATGAAGATGGTTTCTACATGGGCGAACTGGATGGTGTTAGGGGCTTGGTGCCATCAAACTTTCTGGCCGATGCGCCCGACCAGTACAACAATCAAATGGGACCTGGCGGTGCCGCTGGACGTGGCGCTTTAAGTCAGCGGGGCAGGGGTCAGGGACCGGGAGCAAGGGGACCACCGCCGCCGCCTCGAGATAACATGATGCCCGGCGTTGCTGGGCAACGTGGTCCACCAGGCAAAAGTAAGTGAGCTTTGTGCAGATCTACTTTTGGTCAAATAATTTTATTGCATTCTTAGTTTGTGATTTTGATTAAATTTTTGATTTGATTTACATACAATTTTTACCAAATATGATACTAAAAACTAATTCGAAAAGCAATAACAGGCTTACAATATTTTTCAGTTTCAATTTTTATTTTAGTTTCAAAAAATGCAAAAATTAAATAAAAAAAATCTCAAAGCAATTCTCTACAAAACATTTAACACTTTATAAGATAACTAAATATGCAGGTTTTTCAGACTACACAAACAAGCAGGATGATATACAAACATATATAGCAACTATCCTTGTGTACTAAGTGCAAGATTTTGTTTTATACCGAAATACATATATTTTAATATACATAAATAAATTTCGAATCAGCGAAATTAAAACACTAATGAACACCACGATCACTTCTCTAAAAAAAAAACGGAAACAAACATCGTGACGATACAGAAAATCTTTCACTCTTCTCTCTATCTGTCTAACTCTATCGCATAATTTCCAAAAAAAAAAAATTAAATATAACAAACAGTTACATATTAATTAATATAATTATTGATTTCTGAACGCCGCTAATTTAAAAAAATATTTATCAATTTTTGTGTTATGATTCCGCAGAACTTTTGAAAAAGCTTAATCCATTTCTTTATATATATAAATATAAATATTTAAATATTTTCCGTTACAAGATAATTAATTATTCCAGCACCAGTCAGTTAATAATCCCTTTTAATACTTCTTTTTGATTTTTATTTGGGTTCAAATCGAATTATTTAATCCTTATCAAATACAATACTATATAGATACATAGTTGTTGTTCTTGTTGTTGTATACACAGTCTCTTTAAATTACTTGCCTCTCTCCTTATATCTCTACTTTATGTGTTTATTTATTTCCATTCATTATATTACCCAACTAATTGGCTAAATAATAAAAATATATACAAATTATGTTTATATCCACATAAATTATTTGGATTGTGATGAAAAAAATTCTTCCCAAGCTCATAAAATACCTAAATTTCATAAGTCATTTATTTAGCTTAACACATTAAAATCCGACTTTGTTTATTGTCTTTTTTTTTTTTTTTTTTATTAAAAAAACAAATTTTATTTACTTTCATCTTTTGTCTTGCGTGACATTTTATAGCCTTGCAAATTTCTAGATGATCGCTCGCATGTTAATTAATTAAATTAAACCAAGTAAACTTTAATGTATTATGATTTTTGTAACTTTTAATATTTTGATTATTTGTGTTTGTCAATTGATTTGCATAAAACCGAGACTAGTTTCTTGCACCTGATTGTCGAATGAACTGTATTTCCTTAGTTGCTCACCGATCAGTTTATAGAGTCAATCAAAAACAATCTAACCAAATCGGATATCGACGATATATACGACTCAACTTGTTTATATTCGAAAATAAACTGTAAATACATGGAATTTCGATTAAGAATGAATATACAATTTTTACCCGAGATATAAATCTATTTCTCTATATCTGTAGATATGAGTATGTATGTATGTTATTAACCTGGCGTAAAGACAATAATATCTCAGTCATCCAAGAAAAATCGAGAATTGTTTTTTACGCTGTTTCTGGTTTCAGTTTCCTATGTGTACAACCCATTCTTGCGCTGCTGCTTCAAACAATTTTAAGTTTTGTTTTTCATTTGTTTTTGAAATTGTTTTAATGTTATCTAATTTGAATGTTGCTCCTGTTTGTTTGCTATTTAGCCTTTTTGGATATTTTTAAACAATAATTTCATTTTTGGTTCATTAGAAATATAACAACAAAAACAACAACACCGGAGGCGCTTAAAGCACATATACCAAAATGAATTTTCAAATAAATATGAGCAATCTCTTTGTAATTTATGTACATTTTTGAAATGTAAAATATTTACTAATATTTTAAAGTCTTAACTTATTATTACTATGCATATAAATATTTTAAAAAAATCATGTGAACTATGCCAATGGCCATGCAAAATCTATTGTATATCTCCTATTTGTATAAATAATTGACCTATAAAATCTGAGCAGATTTATAGTGATTTTTTTCGTAAGACCAGACGCCAAGTGCAAGGTAATATTTATGATACTTACATACATACATGATATTCATAATATTTTGATAAACTATATATATAAAACGTAATGTAAAATAATTTTAATTCAAATTAAGCAAATAAGAATACGATTTTGACACTTTGCCAATATTCCTAGCGATCCATTACTTTTTGGCGCCTTTTGTATTGTGTTTTGCGAGAAATCGTTTTGCAAGCAACCAAATTTTCAATTTCAATGCCCCCTGTAAATGATTTGAAATGTGATTTCCATTAATTTGTAATTGTTAAATGTTTAATTTCGAAAATTATTATTTACATTTCTGATTTACTTTCCAACTGCGGTTGAATTATATATATATATAACAAACACGAAAACTCGATTTCTTCTCGGACCTACGCGCCTCCGATGTATTTGATAAGTAACAGGAAAATATCCTTACCAGGCAGCAAATGTAACTCAAAACTCTTTTGAAAAATCTTTGAGAACATATTCAATTCAAGTTATTTTTTTTTTTGGTTTAGTTTTCTTTTTATTTAAATATTTAAGTTCTTTTCTATTTTACTTACTACTACAACTTCTTTCAAATAATTTTTTGTAATGGTCTGCTGTGGTAAATGTGAAGTCTTTATGTTATATTCGTTGCTATAGATGCTCGCCCTGCTTCCCCTACACTGTTAGACAACACGGGCCATCCTGCCCCCGATCACCAAACGCAGGTAAATACTCTTTCTCTTTTGGTTTCTTTTGTTTAATATAAATACTTAAAGAAATAATAAAAAAAAACGAAACTTTCTTTTGTTTTAAAAATAAATGCTAAACAAAAAAAAAATACTCAAAGAAAAAGTAAAGAAAGCGCAAAAAATATATAAAATCACACCTTATACGCTGCAATAGCTACATATACTACTATTATTAATTATACTACTTAAAACAACTACAGCTACAACTAACTTGCTATCTCTGTCGCTCATTTGGTTTCGGGTCTCTTCTTCAAAAAAACAAGACAATTGTGATATACAAAATCATTCATCGAATTTCAAAACCTCTTACTCACCTTTAATATACTACATACGATCTAGAGATACGATACAATTTTAATTCAAAATATCGTAAATTTTGATTTGATTCAATATGCCTTGACGGTTCATTATTGTATTATTTGTCAATATTTTCACATTCATAAACTAATCGTCTATTTGTTTTGCATTGCTTGCTTCGTTTGATTCAACTATATCTATATCAAACATAAATGTAAAAGTCTCTCTCCCATTAATATCTGTGGGTATATACTAAAAACCTAGCCCATTAAAAACGCTTACAGAACATGAAACAAAGTTTGCTTATTAAATGTTTATGTATAGCTAGCAACATTTTTTTTTAAAACCTTGCGTAGATCAACAGATTAACATCAGCAACATAATAAATATTTATATTTATTGTACATTTCTGTAAACAAATTAAATTAATGAAGCAATTCGTCCGTGTATATTAACCAACTTAATACTTATTAAATTTCTAACCGCACATATTGTTAGTGTGTAAATGTGTGTATAGCCTGTAAATTGCATTTGCATCGCAGCAAATAGTTAGCTTCAGATACTTAACCCAAACAGATATACAATATATACAGTCCTTAAACCACCAATCACAACTCACATTAATTTTAATTTATTTTTTTATCTAATTTATTCAGTGTTCGCAACATTTTTATTTTGATTTTTTAAGCATTATTTTTCTTTCCTGTCTTCTTTTGAGTTTTTATTTACTTTTACTTGTCTTTAAAATCTATAAAGACCGTTTTTACAAACCCGAACGAACTTGAACTCTCTTCAATAATATAGAAATATTTATACAAATATCAGATACATTTCTGAGCTTTATTTTAGTTTTTTGTTTGCGCTTATTCATTTCTTTTGAACAACTGCAGGTCGTTGGCTAAATAAGGCATATGTAAATACATAAAGAGTAACATTTGAGGGAATTGCAAATAACACCCAAAACTTAAACAACAAACGATATACTATATAAGAACAGTTTCGATAATACACATTGCAAAACTACTATTGCTGATAAGATGTGATGAATTCGTACTATTACATAATCGTACATAACTATAACTACAAATATATTTTTGTTTCCTTAATGCGTATACGCTACTAATTAACACATACATATACTACTATATATACATATATAAATATATATATATATATATATATATATATATTAATTGCTACTATTACTATATGGAATATTGGATGTAATGTGTACAAATTTCTATGTGATTCACTGTATGTGTAAACAATTCGATTCTTATTTTAAATCAATTTTAGTTGCCTTCTTTCTTTTTTGTTCTCCTGTATGCCTTTATTTTGATTTTTTGCTTTACCCTCCGTTAGCCATATATTTAATTTATTTAAATCACTAAATTTAGCAATCTTATTTTCTGGTTTTCCGTTAGGCTAATTTTTGTTTTACCCCAAAACGAAACAAATGTTCATAACTTAACGCTGATTGCACATCAACGTGTGTAAGATAACAAAGAGTATGGGATCAGGGTTTTAAATGCATTACACACGTAAATATTCACAAAAATAGAATGGTTTATCCGATATACAGAGTAGTAGTGTACATACATTGACTTTGCAGTCAACATTTTTGAATAGAGTTTTTCATTTCGTTTTATTCTAAAGTACTCCGCGTATTCACCATTTGTTTATTGTTTAACAATACATATACATATATTTTATTAGATCTTATTTTGGTTTTTGCAAGTGTATGTGAGTTTTTTTTTTCTTGATTTTTGAGCGTAGTTTTCAGTTGAAGAAACGTTGCTAGTTCTACATAATTATCACGTTTCAATCGAATGATTTATCCATATCAAATGTTGACTAACTTGTACAGTCATTCGTTTTGATTGAATGAGGGAAAATCTCTCAAATGGAATACGCTCAAAGCAACAGTTGTCAAAATTAGATTTGTTTTGAAGCAAAGTTCCGGTGTTCGAGATTAACAATTTCCTCTTCTTCTCTCTAAACACTTTAAACAGATTTTTGCAATATAGTTTTTTAAATATAACTATAAACAACTACTAGTACATTATTCGATGCGTTGCCTTCTAGTTAAATGTAGCTGCAATTACTTACTTAATACTAACCAAAATCAATCCCGACTTTTAACTAACTTATCAAAAATTCGTTGGTGCAGCAGCTACTACTACTGAATATACCTATATTAATAACAAAATTACGCTAAATTCATGCCAATCTTGAATGATTGTTAAATAAAACCCACCGAAACTACTACAACTATTACGACTATATATATATAATGTGAAAAAACCTACCCATAAACTACAATTATTTAAATGATTAGTTGCCGTTTATTTGAAAAGTTTTTCGAACGTTTGGAACCAATTCAACTAATTCGCTATATTTTGGTATATATATTCGATAAACGACAACTTTGCAGATGATCGGCCGCGTTGGTAATGTTGCCATGCAACAGCAGCAACAACTCCAGCAACAACAACCGTATGGTCAGCAACAGACGCAAATGGGACAGCAGCAACAACAGCAGCAGCAGCAACAACAACAACAGCAAATGGGCATGGGACAAAGTGGAATGATGGGCATGGGCCAACAGCCGCAGCCGCAGCAGCAGATGGGTCAACAAATGGGTCAACAGATGGGTCAGCAAATGGGTCAACAAATGGGCGGCATGGGTCAAATGGGCGGCATGGGACAAATGGGACAACAGCAACAGCAGGTGCCTGTAACGACGCAGGCGCCAACAGGCGGACTCTTCTCCGGCGCAACAAGCCTGCTCTCTGGTGCTACTTCGGCTGCCACCGGTGGTCTATTTGGCTCAAAGCAACCGCCCAAAACGGATCCAATGCAACCACCAGGCGGTGTGCAGCCAACGCAGCAACAAGCAAACGCCTTCGGTGTCCAGCAAATGCAGCAGCCCGGCATGCAACAGCAGGGTATGCAGCAGCCGGGCATGCAACAGCCGGGTATGCAACAGCAGGGTATGCAACAGCCTGGCATGCAACAACCCGGTATGCAACAACAACAACAAGTGCCACCCCAAGCTCAGCCACCGCCGCAGGGGCCGGGCGCCGGACTGCTCGGGGGCCTCAAGGGCATTGCGGCGGCGGCGCCCGGCGGCGATGTACTCTCGAAAGGCAAAGATCTATTTGGGAAATTCGGGTTCGGCTTTGGCAAATAACCCTGGTCATTCCATAGGGTCCTGTTATATTATTCGTAGATTAGACCTATTATTATGATTATGATTATTGCTATAAACTATGATTACTAAGCTAATATATATATATATATATATATATATATATATATATATATATATTTAAATATACATATACGTATACACAATTATACAAAAAGATAACGTTTAAAAAGCAAATGCAAAACCAAAACAAATTGAAATCAAATGAATCCCAAGTTTACTATGGGCTTATGTGAATGATGTTGTGTAATGTTGATATGATGATGATGATGAGGATAAAATGCAACTAATAGAACTAATGATAATATTTTTTATTAATAAAATTGATAGAAATATTGATAATACTAAACAAACACAAACACACTGAAAAGCATTGGCAACATTTCAATAGGCAAAAACCCCAAAGAACAAATATTAATAAAAACCACATAAATTGTTGTATAATTGATTTAATAAATAACATTTGCATTTTAAGTAAATTCATAGCAAAAGAAACAACTAAAAAAAATATATAAAACAACTAACTAAATGTAGACAAATGGAGAGTGTGTAAAAAAAGGATATTGCTGGATAACAACTTCACACAGACAAACATAAACATTACACACACATTATATATATATATATACACATACATACGTGTTATAAGGAGAAAAACGATAAAGGTGGGAGTAAAAAATACATATATTATATACAAAACATACATTATATTTACAATTATTTGTTAAACGCACATTGTTAAATTTGCTACTGTTGCTGACCAGTTTATGAATAAATAATAATAAAAAAAAATATGAGTAATAAATTAAAATACAAAAAAACCAAAAACTAAAAGTGAAATCCAAAAAAACATACATATATTATATATATAAATATATATATATATATTTAAAATATATTGAAACCAAATAAACAAAATTTAAATATACATTATTTAAATTACATTTATAAAAATCAAAAACCAAATACACGTATGAAAAGTTGAGCAATATATAGAAACGCGACGGACAAACAAAACTACGCAAAAATACTTATAAAAGAGAAGGTCGTATGAGAGATCCATATGATATAAACATACAATAAATACGCATATATTACATACATACTATACATACATGACTACATATTAACAACTTCGCAAGCTTATGTCAAATACAAACTCCAATTCGCCTTTCACAGCAGCCAAAAACTATCAGAGATACCTTATACCAAATCTTTATCAATAGAAACCATTCTCAACTAATTCGAACTTGAATGCTTTGTTATTATACATATGAAACGGAAAACAAATCCAAAAAAGTTGAAAATAACCAAAAAACAAACTTATATATACACTACTCGTCGAGCATGTAAAAAAGATAAGTCTCAAGATGCATTAGTCTATGCATGACAAGAATCGATTCTACTGTTTTCTTTTATCCTTTTTTGTCTCAACTACTTATCAAACCTTTCAACTATTTACTATTGACTATCCATTAACAAACAAAACATACATACTAACATATTTAGGAAAACAAAATACAAAATGCCAATTTTAATGGTTGCTTTACCTAAAAAAAAACAAACAAATATTTAAATGCCATATGCGTGCTATTTACTTTCTTTTCCGTAATTGCTTTTTCCTGTTTACAAACGATTGAAAGATGTTTCCTAATGTTTAATAATTGCTTTAGCAACAATACATAAAACAAAGCAAACAAAACAAAAAACAACACTAAATTAAAAACTAAAATACTTTAAAAAAATTAAACATACATATAAATTGCGTGCATACAAACAAAATACAATGCGTACCTCTTGCTTTACACTAAAACAGAAAGTATAAAAATAAAAACATATTAATAAAGTTATAAAAAATGTTTGTAAAGAGCGCAGAGTATGGAATATTACATACAGATATATACTATGAATAGAATATGACGGAATGAATTGTGAGCAACAAAATATTTACTTTAATCGAAATGACATTTTTTCAGCACTGGAATCCTCCATAGATACACTGTCAAACACACACACACACACAAACATACATAAACATATATATATATATATGTATATATATAGAATATATATATATACAGAATGACCATTATAAAGTACAGATATGAATGTTATGCGAAACTTAAATAGTCGTAGATTCCAAAACTCAAACTGTAAATTGTAAACTGGCAAATAGTTCAATATACATCTTAGATAATTGATTACCTATTATGTATGCGCACATGAGCAGAAATAGTAAATGTAAAAACCAAAAAACAAATAACATACGATACCAGTCGATTGAAGAGAAGATGTGTTAAATACTACATACATAATTGCAAAACAAACTCAAGTTTATATAATTAATGAAACAATCGTTAACTTTTCCCACGTAAATAATTTTACCTTACAATCAAATCATTGTATAATTTAGCCACACAGCGGACTAGCAAAAACCAAACAAAAAAGACTACAACTTAATTTACAAAATACATAATGCATAATATACACAGAACAGGAAGTGACATATGAAACTTCGGCATATCCGAACCACGTATACCCTTGCAAATGAAAATAAAATGAGTCCGTTGAATACATTTGGATAAAAGAATACGATTCAACTGAATTGGGGGTGATATACCTTAGCAAGGGTATACACAGGTCAATACAAACAAAACACTCTGCTTAGAGAGATTTACTGAAAAGTACACAATTTATTTAACACGATAGACACACAGAATACAGAAGAGAACAAATAAAAAAAGAACCTGTTACACACAAATATATGAAGATAATAGCAAAAATGCAAAACTACGCAATACGGAATGACAAAAAAAAAAACAAACAAACAAAAACCAACTAAATTGTTATACGGTATTATTATACTTTTTCTATAACTTATAATTTCCTTATTGAATACAAAGAAAAACCAAAATATATAAAAAAAAAAATGAAAATGAAAAAAATAATAATTAAATAACAATTTAAAAAGACACAATGGTGATTTTAATCTATATATATAGATATATATTTCGAAACAAATTCGCTCTTCGGCTATATATTGAGTTCGTTAGCTTGACTTTTAAAGATTGTTTCTTACACATCTATTGGGCGCCCGAAATTAAAATGAAAATAAGACTCATTTGTTTAACTATCTTATATGATACTATCTTTATTATTTGTTTACTTTTCACAGCTGACGTACAGAAAAAGGAACTACTTACGTACTTAATTCGGTGTGTGTAAGCCATTAGCAGAGAATACAAATTCAAGTAACAGTAATAAAGTGCAATTAAGTAGCTATACACAATACGACGACGACTGCTGCTGCTGTTGTGTGTGATAAACACTTAAAGGTTGAGTTAAATATCTTAATTAGTAAATAAAACGGTCGTATAAGCGTATAAGATCTAGCGTATACAGTTGGGATGGACGGATGGATGGTACGGCAAAGGCAGGTTGTACAAACAGACGGCTCTGACGACGCAGCAATTAAAATGAAAATCGTGGGACGTGCGTCAACATCGAAAAAATGAGTGTGTTATCTGTTTTGCCCCGACCCATTCGAATCCTATCCTCCCGCTCCCGAGGAAATAGATTATAACAATGTTGTGCAGTTTTCTTGACTCTATTTGGCATCTAGGAGTATCAGGTCCGGTTCCTCACCACAGAAGCGAACATTGCTGGCAACGGGCAGAATTTGTTGGTGCTTCAGTGGCATGTTTTGTAGTATGAGCATTACATTGTCGTTGGCCAGCTCCGTGGCCACGGCCTTTAGCATATCCACAAATGTCGAATCAAACTGCATGAAACGTTTGCAGTTCAATACAATGGGAAAATCATTACGATACAATATGCAGGCGGAACGTATTTCCGCACGTAGATTATCAACGCCCGTATAATAAATATCCGACTGTGGCACAATGTGCACATAATAGTTGGATTCGTGCTGCGAAAAGGTACAAGAAAAGATTTAGGAATTGAGTAAATGTTATTGAATTATATGCAAAGCAACGCACCTGTTTCAAGTAGACCTCAACTTTGGGATTGCCCAGACGCAGCAATATGCAAATCATGCTGATCACAATGCCAAAAAGCAGACCCATCTCAACACCTGCCACCAGGCACATAATAAGACTGCCTGTCCAGCTGAATAAATCCTTTTTATTTGTCTGCCACAGCTCCTTAATCGGTGTCAAGTCAATCTGTGCGTTGAACAGATGTTAGTTAAATAAAAGTTTAACTTAGATATTAATACGTACCATAAAGACAACCGCAGCAATAAGCACGGCGGCCAGCGAGGCTCTGGGAATATATTGAAAGTAGGGTGTTAATATCGATAGGGCGGACAGGACAATCAGACCCGTGTAAATGCCAGCCATGGGTGTACGCACACCTGACGCTTGACTGACTGCAGAACGGGTGAAGGCGCCACAAGTTGGCATCGCACTGAAGAAAGAGCCAGCCAAATTGCACAGTCCAAGTGTCAGCATCTCTTGCGAAGCATCCAATTTGCCATCCTTAACTGCAACAACACCACAGAGAAGATTCAGCAAAGAGTTTAGCATTCGAAATATTACACATACGCACCAAATGCCTTGGCAATAGCTACATTGGCCAACACAGCGACAATGGGCACCAAAATAACACCGCTGCCCAGTTCATGTAGAATATCGGTGAAGACATATGTGCGATTCTGGTACTCGAAAGCAAAGGGTGGCAACTTGATGGTTGGCATGGCCGACGACACCTTGGAGGAGAGCGCAAACGGCACCGCTTCCATTGAACTCTTCTGCACCCACAAGTAGACCATGAGTCCGCTGAAGAAGACAACCAAAGCATTACGGGAAATGCTGATATACCAGAGAACCTTCTTTAGACGTTGCGTCATCGGCGTATCCCGCTTGAACTTCACTTGGGAGAGTAGCTAAAAAGAATGACGAGAAAGTATTGAATTAAGCATGGTCTCATGTTTGGAAAAAGATTATTTCTCATAAAACTTGTAAGCAGAGTCTTTAGACTTACCCTTAACGAAAGCAACAAGCAAATGCAAGCAATGCCCAATATAGAATCCGTGCTGCGAATATTGCTGAAGAAATCAGCAATCGATGGGACCTTCTTCAAACGAATGCCGAGCAGACTCTTCAACTGTACAATCACCACAATGATCGCTGTGCCGGTTGTAAAAGCTTTTGTCACTGGCGCTGGTATAAAGCTGACGATGAAGCCCAGCTGAAAGACACCCATGAGTAGCTCCACCAAACCAGCGAGAAAGGCTAACACGATAACCACTTGGACTGGCTTGTCGGCACAAAACTGTAGAGTCATGATGGCCATTAAGCTCGTCGGACCAATTGAAACCTGTGGAATTGTGCCGAAGAACACATAGATGATGGACCCAATAAATGCCGAGTACAGACCATACTCCGAGGATAGACCAGCCAAAGCGGCATATGCTATACTTTGTGGTATAATGGTCATGCCCAATGTGATGCCCGCTATGAGATCGGCAAATGCCTGCGGTCGATCATAGTTGCGTATCCAGGTGAGTATATAGATGCGACGCAGCAACCAATGTGCCTCCTTGGGAGCACTGTACTTGCCCTGCATATCCATGTCCAGAGTGTGTGCATTTTCATAACAATCGTCTCCATTTTTTGCCGTGTACTTAACATTCCCATCACAGCTGGCTGTCGTCGCAAAACAAAAAAAAAAAGAAATCGTTAAAGCGCACTGTTATTGTAAAGTGATTCCCCAAATTTCCCTACGATCGTAAATGGAGGGCACAGTGGCCCGGTGAGCTCGATTGCCAGCCTGGCCATTTCGATTTGTGGCAATGCCAAACGTGCGCTTCCACGTCCAACGCATTTCGTACTGATTCCAGCAGATTTTGCCAATGGGCAAAACTCTAAAATTTGCTGTAAGCTTGAATACTGTTTTGTTTTCGTTCAGGGGAACTTTTAGCGAACAAACTACACGACTTGTTGTTCGGTAGCTCGAAAAAATTTGAATCCCACATCGCGTTGATGTGCTGATTGGTCTTGATTTACTTTTGTGTGTGAAAACGTAATTAAGTCAATACATCAGTCATGCATCGCATATGTGACGTATGGACGGAAAGATACAAGTACAAGTACAAAATACAAATAATATCTAAGCTTCTTTGAAGTAAAGTTCATATGACTATATATACATATGTTTGTACTGATTTCATCTAGTTTAAAAAAACCTGTTTCTTATATAACATTAACGTTCGTTTTGCCTCAACTTCCGTGTGGTAGAAAGCCGGCGTATTTTAATTTGTTTGTTTGTTTCTGCTTATTTTGCATTTTGAAAGTTCCATACTTTATTAATAACTGTTCAATCGCTAATCAAATCATCGGTTGGAGTATGCACTTTTCATTTTGAGTAGTTAGAGCAATGTCTCACACTGTGAGTCATACTGTCATTGCTAAAAACTTCTAAGTTGAATCTGTAAATATTTAAATGATATATTATCACAATATTTTTCTAAGTATTCAACAGGTGTGCCTATAAATAAAGCGTTAGTTCAAATACTGAGTCGAATCAAAAAAATTAAACGTGAATAATTGTTTAGCGAAACGTTCCACATTCCGAGCTTATCAAATTATAAGTTATTGCGCATAAAGGCCAAATTTGCCTGCTCTGTTTAATATTTTTTTAATAACTGCTGACCTTAAATTATTTCAATTTTATCTAATTTATTATTTGAGTCATTATTTTTTTATACAATTTAATTGTGTTTTTACATGTTAAATCTGCTTGTCTATCATTTTCATTTTCAGATGACAATTGGTTTGCAATTTTAATTTTACCTTTTTTTTTAATCACTTATTACAGAATAAAATCAGATAAGTATTTAGTCGAAATTACAAGTTTAAACAAGTATCAGTTATTTATTCGGTTCAAATTGTTCTTTACACGATAAAATGAAGTAATTTTTGTTTACTTTTCATTTTCTAAATCAACTTTTAGACCAATTTACATAATTCATATCTTCCTGATTAAATTGAATGGACTTTAAACATGCCTGCATGAGCTTTACTCACTCAAAATGTTAAAACAAAGATTTATTTCATTTATTTATATTTTGGAGTTGTAGAATATTAAAAAATATCACACATATTTTGTCAAAGGTAAATACAGAAAATTAAAAACTTGTAAGCTAGTGTGATTTCGCAAATGTTTATCATTAATTTCTTCACAAAGCACGACGATTGGCAATAAATCGAATCGTGTTCATTATTATTGGTTAATAAATGAAACTATTAGAGATTCAATTGGGAGAAGAATCCAAATAGAGGAATGCCTTTAACGGATAGCAGACTTGTTTAAAGT
Source organism: Scaptomyza reducta (assembly GCA_035044485.1). Classification (NCBI taxonomy): domain Eukaryota; kingdom Metazoa; phylum Arthropoda; class Insecta; order Diptera; family Drosophilidae; genus Scaptomyza; species Scaptomyza reducta. The sequence goes on along the minus strand of JAWNNV010000256.1, from coordinate 5,668 downwards.
TCCTTTCGGTTTCCATATTACCTTTGTCTACTATTATTAAATGGGTTTGCATATTAATTTGTGCCCGACGCTGACCACGCCAAAATTCAACTCTTTTTATGTATATAAAAATTAATTAAAAAACTGCCCGACTTGTAGTGTTGATTGTTGAAAGTGTTGTAAATTTATAGAGACCACCTCATTTATAATAAACTTTAAATTTAATTTAAATTCTTCAATCTAAGATTATTATTGCATTTTTTATTTATATTTTTAAAGTGCGCTGTGTTGTTATTATAAAACTGTTTCAAATAAATGATTTAACCGAGTTGATCTGAAGAAAAACCACACTTTAAAACTCTTCAAAGATTTAACATATTGTCGAGTCCTTAAAATTGATTCACTTGATTGAAAAACACATTATTTCCATTGTGTCCAATAACACGTACCATCGAAAGATAATTTTTTAGCAAATGTATCGGAATTCGGAACAGGACCCATAATATGCGTTTATAGTAAGCAATATTTTGCAATAATTTCAGATACACTTTATAGTAATTATGTGGCGCGTTGGTCCAAGTGCATCGCTTCGCAATCTAAAGAAAACTGACGAGTGACTGAATTTTGGAACGATAAATATGTGTGGACCGGGCAGATTTGTCTGATAAACATGAAAAATGAAAAGAGTCAAGAAAACGGCGACATTACGCCCCGATAGCAACAACAATGAGACACTTAACGCCCATTCGGCAGGCAGATGGGTAAACAACCTTTCAGCTATAATGGATATAAATCTGACTAAATATGCATGTTTTTGTGGCTGTGTTGTCCGACTAGTAAATATGTTATAACCAAGAGACAAAACTAGTAATTTGATAACGAGCAATGGGCGAGAGCAAATGCGACAAGACTATTACTATATGCAAAGTATTTCTGCGAATCAGCGAATTTGATAAGAGATCGTTTGTTGTCCAAAAAGCAAGGCAGCGTCTAGCCGATCCCCTGTGGATGCCAAGTAATTTTCCGCCTGCCGCAATCAAATGACCAATCAATCAGAAAGCTAAAAAACTGATCAACGAAAAATAATAGATCAATATTTGAACTAGAATTTAGATTAATGGAGACATAACTGATCAAGCTAACTAAAAAAGCCCACATAGTAATTATTAGGTGATAATCAATGGGAATGTCACAAGATGTCTGTGACAGCCTTAATAAGCAGCAAGTGTTAGGGTCAGTTGATGTTAGCATCAGGATTTAGAAATTTACATGTGTAAGACCCAACTAATATGCATCATTTAAAAACGCATCTGAATGCATTTAATCAAAGTATAAAGTATATAGATAACAAAATTGCACTTATACAACATCTTGCTAACCTTATCACGAGGCTAGTAGCAGATAATCGCTTAATGAGTTGTAACCATTTATCTTATCTATTGACAATGTATATTAACATAGTTACATATAATTTCTAATCTCTATCTTCAATGAATTTATTTCACTTTAAATAGATTCCGCACTTGGATTGTGCTAAAAGTTTATACGTCAAGGTCGGCTGGTTTCTGGGCTGCTGTTGTGATGGACAATTGGTCTCATTTTGCACTTATCAGCACTAAGTAAATATCTAACGTCACATTATATCGCAAAAACAAATCTATTTCCGTCCCAATATTGAAGATAAGAAAGAGGCTGGAATTTATAAAAATAAATATTGTTGCATTACTTGATTTGTACATTTGTACTAGCGGTATGTTACAGCAATCGCTTATAAATATATACATTAAACTACTATAATATAGTAAGTAAAAGTTAATATCACAAGATCGGATTTTAATGTATAGGCTGTTATGAGCTGTCTATTTAAAAGTCGCGCCAAATATCAGCGCTGTGATCAGTGTTGGACAACGTGATATATGTATTCGATAAATATGCTCTATAAGTATATCGGTAAAATGTCACATATCGACTAGTTTATAAAGAATGTCAATATTATTAAACATTATTTGAATACTGCCACTACCACTATTATTCACACATACAATATTAAAGCTTTTGTTTATTTTTTGTAAAACTTTAACCATCGATATTTTACCAGAGTCGTGTTGAAGTTTGTAGGGCTGTACAACGTGTATCGATATATGGTCATATTAGTTGAATTAAATATGCAGTTCACCTAACTTTTGTGCAACCTTGTTCGTTTATCGCAGCGAATAAAAATATAATTAGGAACAGAATTATATTTATCCGACGTTAAACAACATAAGCGCCGTCGCTATTGCTCGTTTTTTTGCCTTAAAAAAGCAAGCCAGTGAATATCGCAAAATTGGACGACGAGGCATCCATTGAATGAAAGCAAAAATTCGCAAAATTCGAGTAGCGAGTGCGAGTGAAAAAGAGCAAACGCAGAAGAAGAAGAAGGAGGAGGTAAAACAGAGGCAAGCAGAAAACGACCAGCCACAAAGCACGAAAGGCTAACCCCCAAACAAAAAGAAGTGCGTGAATATTTAGGAAAATTAACGCCAGACCGCCATTAGTGTTTTTGTTATCGTCGTCGTTGTCAACGTCTTGTTAGTTGTTGCTCACAAAAGGTGTTGAATGCTGGCCCCGGAAAAGGTGAAGAAGAAGATCGGGCGACAACTACTCCATTAAACGAGCATATTGTCGACATCGTTCCGTGTTCCCCCCTGTCTTCGTATCCCTCGATTCCGTTGTGCATCGTGACGTCGCCAAGCGAAATTCAGATTCAGCCACCCAGCCAAAGCCAGCGCGAGAAGACGAGATAAAAAGCAAATGAGCCAATAGACAGAAAAACAACAGAAAGCAGAACTATTCAAACAAAAATAAAAAGAAAATAAAACACAAAAATCTAGACGAAAACGACGATACGCATATAAATAAAATTGAAATCAGAAATAAGTTCAACTGAAAGCAAAGTTCCGTGCGTTCGTCGACTTTTGGTGCTGGCAATTGGCAATTGGCTTGCCCATCTTCTTCTATTATGAACAACAATAGCAAGCGGAAAAGTCGACCTAGTGGCGGAGGCGGTGCCAGCGGCATCTCAAGGTAAGAAGAAGCAGAAGCAGCAACTTTGCTGCTGCACTTTAAAAAAGCACAAAGCGACTGCAAAAGCAAACGCACCAAGATAAACACGGACCACGTTGTTGTTGGTTGCAGTATTAAAAGAAAAGAAAAATACAACATAATACGCTCTAGGTTCCGCTGCTGTGAAAGGTGAAAGCGCGCAGATCGTTTTATTGTTTTTATTATTATTATTTTGCTTCGTTGTTTTTCTCTCGTCAATATTCTTCTCTTTTTTTAGTTTTAACAACGGCGTATCCAATGGAATTTGTTAAATTGTAATGAAAACTATATCAGAAGAAGGGGTAAAAGCAATCAGGGCAAATTGCAATTACTTATATAATACACCAGTCGTTTTTCGTGCAAGTGTTTAATGTGTGTGTGTGTGTGTTTGTGTTTCTGACAATGCAAGTGTGTGTGTTCATGGTATCGCTTTGTCATATTTTGAACTTTGTTTACATTTCCCTTTCACAGGCCAGTCCCAACGCAAAAAAAAAAAAACGACAAAAAGAATGAAGGAGACAGAAACAAAACGACATAAAATATGTAGAATAAAAAGCATAGTGAATAATTTGTTTAAAGGCAAAACCAATTGCCCAGCAGAGCACCCCCACTCACGAGGAGCAGCAGCTTGTGTGCGTTATTAGCCCTTTTAAATTATCAATTGAAATATGACTGCAATGCATACAATCTTAAATTTTTTTACATATTTGTACATGCATGTACTATATGTATGTATGTAAATACAAGAGAGCACAGTGGTACCATGCGACATTCAAACTGTTTTTAGCTAGTTACGGCCCACGGCTGAGGCCCAAGTATTGCATATTATTTTCCTACTTTTTGCTTGGGCTCTTCTTTGTTTTTTCGTATGCAATTTTTCTTGCATTGTCAGCAGTTTGCTGCCGTTTGCCGCGCTGTCGCTGGCGCTGCTTGCGTCGCTGCTTCGTCTTGTGCCGTGGCACACTTCGCCTCCCGCCGGTCGCACAGAATTTGGGTCACTTTACAATTTGCTGACCGAAACATTTGGTATCGCATCGCTCTTGTTGTTCCCTTTCGCCCCTCTCCTTCATGATTTATTTGCTCGTCATTCTGCCGTTGCGCACACATACACTTGTATTTAAGCCCCCGTATGTAAATATATATGTATATATTTGCAGTCTCAGACCTATTTAGCTCGCTTGTGTAGAGGTACGCGCAGATGCGCTATCATGCTATTCTCGTTGCCCGATTCCCCGGGCCACCACCTTATCAGTGAGCGTCTCCTTCTCTTACGCATGATGATTCATTTTAAAACACAATGAATTATTGCATGTTCATTGACGAAATGTGCGCAGTGCATTTTTGCCATGAATCATAATAAATGTGCTCCCCATTCCAATTCCCCAACACTCCTTGCTTTGCCCACACAGACACAAACATGGCCAGACAGTTACAGTGTTGTTGATTTGAGCGCTCAATGTTGTTTCTTTTTTGTTGGGTTGTGCGTGTTTTGAGTTCATTGTGCGTTGCAAGTTGCGAGTTGGCCATTTCACGGTCATCGATCCTGCACACGCTAATAAAACAACCCCAAAAGCCGTTCACCCAGAAACTGAACTAGTTTTAAAAGAAATACGCTTAAAATTAACATTAATCTTTTGCTCAGCTTGTCACAGAATACAGTGAACTTCTTTGGCAATCGCTTATATCTTAAATAAATTCGAAACCTATGTAAATTACAATGATAGCGTTCCAATTATCGAGTGACTGCATTTTAGGATCATATTATATGCATATAAATATATAAAGTTCTTATCAACAAATCAAACTAGATTACAAAACATGCATAAATGAAAACAACAGTTGCATGTTTATGCATATATGTATTAACCAACGTTGTTGTAGCTCATGAGCAGGGAAGAGTTTTCAAAATTGAGTTCACTGGACTGAGCCAAAGCACTCACATACAATTCCATATTATATGACCAGCGCATATTTACTTTTAAACGCAGAAGCAGGGCGTGGTTTTTGGGTGGTTTAAAAAGGGGCCAAAAGGCCCACAAAATCAACAACAACAAAAGGAGCAGCCGCAGCAAGAACATCAAATCGATATCGTAGCACCGCGCAGCGCAAAACAAATCGCAGCAGTGCAGTCGACGTCGACCCTGAGTTAGCAGCGTTCGGGTTCGATTACTTCGCTTGTGTTTCGTTCGCTTTGTGTGCGCTTTTGTCTGCGCTTGTTCATAACATTACGCTCCGAGTTGCAAATTGGCAAATGGTTAGTTGTACTAATTGCTTCGACGGTTGGCTCTTTCTTTCTTTCTAGATACAACGCCAATAACGACAACAGTCTACGGCCAGCGAACAATAAAACGTCGGGTGTCGGTGCCGGTGGTGGTGGTGGTGGTGTCGGTGGAGGCGGCGGTGGAGGAGGAGGCACAGTTGGACGGCCGCTGACGCAGGGCGTCTATAATAACACTTTTTTCATGCATTCGGCAACGGCGCTAGTCGGCAGTGTGGTAGAGGTTCGCCTGCGTTCGGGTAACATTTATGAGGGTGTGTTCCGCACATTTTCGGGCAATTTTGACATCGCACTGGAGTTGCCGGCATGCATAAAGGCAAAAAATCA